>JALIGW010000003.1:8014381-8069381 GCA_023053685.1 Diadophis punctatus similis | reverse complement strand
GTTTTTTCTATGCCGTTTCTTTGCCGTTACTTCATTCCACATACCACATACCTCCCTACAACCGGTTAGGTCCCACAGAGAGGGCCTCCTCCGGGTCCCATCGGCCAAACAATGTCGGTTGGCGGGGCCGCGGGGGAGGGCCTTCTCTGTGGGAGCCCCGTCCCTCTGGAATCAACTCCCACCAGAGATCCGGATTATCCCCACCCTGCTGGCCTTCCGTAAAGCCATAAAAACATGGCTCTTCCGGCAGGCGGGGTGAATAAGAAGATCAGATTCCCCCATGAATGGTGTTTTTAATAATGTTTTAATAATGTTTTTAATTTTTAAATTGTTATCACTGTTTTTTTACTGTACGTTTCTTATCCATGTTGTACGCCGCCCTGAGTCCTACGGGATTGGGCGGCCTATAAGAGCGTTTATAAATAAATAAATAAATAAATAAATTCCTACAAGACATCCAGAATGAGGTTTCCAGATTACAGACTGAAACAGTGAACTAGCATCCCGGTTCCTCTGTAAAACAAAATAATAATTCTTTGTTGAGAGTATTTTTGTTCTATTTTTTATTTTATTTTTCAGATGCAGAAAAATGCAACATTTTTCAGAGTTTTGTTGTTGTTTTAAACTGATGGACTGTGTGCCGTCCAGGCAGTGGTGACATGAAGCACATATAGGAGGGTGTGTTCTCAATCTGGTACTTTGGGTATTCTAAGAGTGCACCCATCCCCCCATAACAAAGATTTCTATATACTGTATATAAAAAAATAGGGAAATGGGCATGAAAAACATTTCTTGATAACACAAATGTGCATTACAGGAAAGTTGCAAAAGCTTAGTCCATTGCTGACATTATTAAGTGTGCAAGGAATGTAGAATTTTTTAAATGGAAATTTTTGAAAGAAAATCTCTAAAAAGTATGGGTTCAAACATTGCTTTATAAATGTCTCTACTTTAACCTCTTCCACTGCAGTCGCATAAACAGAGGGGGAGTTGGATCATCAGGCAAAGTGCTTCATATGCCGGGGACATTGTGTGTTAGCAATACTTTAGAGGTACTGCAGCTGATGTAGTTTTGAAAGTGCTGTAGTTGTTGGACAGAATTTTTGTCAGCATTTTGCACAGTTTGTTGCATTGCTGTGTCCTGCAACCCAGCAGGGTTTGAATTTGAAAGCACACCAGTATGAATACTTAAAGCTTAAGCCCACAAGGCAGCATAATATCATTCAGATTTAAGAACATAGAATAACTGGGTTGGAAGGAACCTTGGAGGTTTTCTAGTCCAATCCCTCTTTTGAGAAGGAGACCCTATACCAGTTATGGCGAACCTATAGCACGCGTGCCACAGGTGGCACGCGGAGCCATACCTGTCGGCACACGAGCCGTTGCCTAGCTCAGCTCCAGCGTGCATGTGCGCACCGGCCAGCTGATTTTTGGCTTGCACGGAGGCTCTGTGAGGGTGCTTTCGGCTTCCGGAGGGCCTCTGGGGGGGACAGGGGAGGGCGTTTTTGCCCTTCCCAGGCTCCAGGGAAGACTCTGGAGCCTGGGGATGGCGAAAAATGGGCCTACTGGGTACACCAGAAGTTGGGAAATGGGCCATTTCCGGCTTCCAGAGGGCCTCGGGGGGAGACCATTTTCACTCTCCCCAGGCATTGAATTATGGGTGTGGGCACTCGCGCATGCGCGATAGTGCACATGAATACACTTTCGGCACCCGAGAGAAAAAAGGTTCACCATCACTGCCCTATACTATTCTGGACAAATAATAATGTCCAATATTTTCTTTAAAACAGACTCAGTAAAGTAGCACCCACAACTTGTGGAGACAAGCCATTCCACTGATTAATTGTTCTCACTGTTGGGAAAAATTTCTTTAATTCTAGGTTGGATGTCTCTTTAATAATCTTCCATCAAGAAAAGAAAGACCTTCTGCTTCTCCTGCCAGTGAAGAAGACAGTGAGAGGACCTCTTCAAAATGGCAAGTAGGCTGCATTTTCCAGGGCTAGATCTGCATTTACTCCCATGAGAGTTTTTGACCAGGTTATGTAGACTCCAAACCAAACCACACTTGTTTTTAATGACTTCATCTCACTTGAGTTTGCCAAGGACAAAGAGGTTCAGTTACCTTCTTCTTGAAATATTTCATCTACTCTTGCCAAAGATGAGGCCATTTCCCCCGCACCGAAGGAGCATTGAAGATGAAAAAGATTATCCCACTGTTCACAGGTATTTCTTAACAAGTATATACAAAACAGAGCATAGTTCTTTAATAACTGAAGTAAATGCTTCATTTTGTATTACATGATTCAACTTATGAGTCATGGTGGTGCAGAATTACAAAGTAGTATTGCAAGCTAACTCTGCCCACAGCCAGGAGTTCGATCCTGACCGATTCAAGATTGATTCAGTCTTCCATCCTTCAGAGTTCAGTAAAATGAGGTTCCATATTGTTGGGGGCAAGATGTCGACTCTGTAAACCGTTTAGAGAGTGTTCTGACCTAGGCTTCCTGATAAGATCACACAGCACAAACAGCATCTCACAAACTTCTTTTTATTGTTAACAGCTGCTAATTGTTTGCATTAGCAGTCTTCCAAAGTCCAAATAAAGGAAAGCAAGTCTTTTCTTTGGAACGGCTGCTAATTATTGTCATTAGCAGTCCGTGTAAGTCCAAGCAAAATCAAACAAGTCTGACTAAAAGTCTTTCATGTAAAAGCAGATAACACACACACCTTGCTCTTCTTTGGCAAGCTGCCAAGGTACAGTTTGCAGGAATCTTTACCAAGTTCAAACAGGAACAAAGACGGAGGCTTGAGTTTCAAAGACAAGAACTGGAAATGAACTGAGTTGCTTCCTGCAACTCACCCATTCGTGCTCGTCACTTAAATAGCCTATGGGAGGGGCCAATTATCCCCAAGCCTTACTCCCAAGTAGTCCTTCTCCTCTGAAACCATTCCTGCCTTTTGGCAGCTCTGCGCATACGCGCATTGAGAACAGGCTCCTCCTGTTTTTCTTCCTCACTCATGTCAGCCTCTGGAGGTTCTGGAGGCCTTGGCTGAATCCCTGCCTCTGGCACTGAGCCTTCTCCAGACTTCAGGCTGGCCCAGGTTCCTCCCCAGCCTCCTCATTGTCTGATTCTGCTGCACAGGCCACTGGCGGACCACAACACCAGTCTCCTCACTATCCGACTGTGCTGCCAGCTGCACAGGCCGCTGGTGACCACAGCCGAGGTGGCGCAGTGGTTAAAGTGCAGCACTGCAGTTCAGCAGTTCAGCTGTTGAAATCTCACCGGCTCAAGGTTGACTCAGCTTTCCATCCTTCTGAGGTCAGTAAAATGAGAACCCAGATTGTTGGGGGCAATATGCTGAACTCTGTAAAATGCTTAGAGAGGGCAGTAAAGCACTATGAAGTGGTATATAAGTCTAAGTACTATTGCTATAGAGGACTGTAAAGCACTATATAAGTCTATTGCTATTAATGGAGATGTAAAGTTGATGCAGCTAAAGAAAAAGTGGTCTATGCCCCTATCTCTCCTCCATTTTTGCATGGTGCAAATACATTTATTCATTCAGAGCAGTTCTGTATGGGCTTAGTGAGTTGTTTCCTCTATAGCATAGCACTGTTGGCAGAAAAGGTGGGATTTACTGAGAGATGAAGACCCACACTAAAGGATTTGAGGTTAGCCAGTCTGGAACTCATAAGCAGAGAGTTTGCTTTTATCTTGTTCAATCAAGTTCAATGCGTAGCCCTGAACAAAAAATGAGCTTTCATTGTCTATGGGGACCAGACATTTTTGCTATGTAAGAGCACTCATTGCCTGAACAACATTAAAGTCTAAAGATTTGATGCAGATGTGGGTTCCTCCCAGTTCAGACCGGTTCTATAGAACCGGTAGTAACTTGGCGGCCTGGGTTGCTGGAACTGGCAGCAACCTAGGCCTGCCACGCCCCCGAACTGGTTCTCTTGGTGGCGCTGTAGGCACTGCCATCTTGGTTTTTTTTTTTTGCTTCTGCGCATGCACAGAAGCTTTTTTTAAGTAATGTGCATGGCATGCCCCTGAGCAAACTGGCAACAAAGAAAACCGGAACCCACCCCTGGTTTGATGAACTTGTGAAATTGCTGCAGGATCCTTTTTCACCTGTACCATCAGTTATTGGGCAGAGATTTAAATATCACAAGCAGGTACAACAAACTAGGAAATCCATTGTTGCTTATATCACAGAACTGTGCAATTGAGCTCCACACTGCAACGTTGTGTTCTTTTCAGAGGAGAAGCTGTTATATGTGCAGCTTATCCAACAGAGATTGTGTCTAAACAAAAATGTATGTTTGCAAAAGGCAAGAAACAGCATTACCCAGTAAAATTGTATCACTCCGAGTTACAAAAATCCAGAAAACAGCCAATAATATAAATCTACGCAAAGATGACTGAATTCAGGGAGCCAAGTAGAGGTGAAGGTGTGAAATCCACCCTGCACAATGTCTGCAGATAGGATTAGCTATATCAGTCCTTGTTGAGGCTATAGAGGATTACAACAAACTTCAGTGTGCAGACTCAAGGATATAGAACACGGTTTTGTAGGAAAAAAAGGTCACAGTAAGTGAGCATACTGTTCACGGTTCATTAATATGAAACCAAGGAATAGCACTAAGGAATCGCATGGATAGTTTTATATGAATTTACCTATTTACATGGTAATGAAGGTCAGTAGTTGCATCATGCTTAAAATGTGTGAAAAAGAAGCCTCAAGCCCCACTCCTGGGGCCAGCCAGAGGTGGTATTTGCCGGTTCTCCAAATTACTCAAAATTTCCGCTACCAGTTCTCCAGAACCTGTCAGAACCTGCTGGATTTCAACCCCAAGGCTGAGCCCAAGGGAAGGGTCAAGCACGTCATCAGTTTGAAGTCCCTTCACACTAAGAGTTGTAAGTCCAGCCCTCCTTGATTGCTGTTCACTCTTATTTGTCAGTTTGTCTCGACTATTAATCTTTAACAGATTAACAGATTAACAGAGTTGGAAGGGACCTTGTAGGTCATCTAGTCCAACTCCCCACTCGAGCAGGAGACCCTACACCACTTCTGACAAATGGCTGTCCAATTTCCTCTTGAAAGTCTCAACTGATGAAGCTCCCACAACTTCCGAAAGCAAGCTGTTCCATTGGTTGATTGTTCTCCCTGTCAGAAAGTTCCTCCTTATTTCTAGGTTGAATCTCTCCTTAATAATAATATATAATATTATTATATTAATTAATAATAATGTGAATAATAACATGAATAATAAAATGAACTTAATAGTTCAGATTCTTGTTTAGAATCTTAAACTTATACTCAATTGAATAGCCCTGGTTCCTAATTTCTCATGCCTGATAGGAATACCTTCTTACCAAAAATCAATACCCAGATAAGCAAGGATTAACACCAGGATTAACACCAGATGAACAACCAAGCAGTAAACAACACCAAGGGGTGCGGGGACAACATCCCCAGGGAAAACTGGCAGGGCAAATTCCTGTATATAAACAGAAAGCACACCTTACTCTATTCCTAATCCTGAAGATGTTATCTAGTCTGGTGAATAAACATCTGCAAGCAAACAACCAAGCTCAGAGAGCACTAATGACTCTACAAGTTTTAGAAATGTTTATTGGTGGACAGGATTTTGGAAAAACCCAGTGCAGGTTTTATAAATAGTGCTAAGATTTCAGGTAAGAAAGTAGAGAACAGATTAGGGCAGTCACAGAAGTTTGATTAAATAGCTCTCACTTAACCAGTCACAAACATACAGTATATTCAGATTAAAATTCTAGTGCAATTAGTCAAGAACAATCCAAGGGCAGAGCAATATAAGAATGATGTTTAAAGTTGATTTGAATCTCCACATGGTAGCACATGAAACGAGGTTGCCCAAATAACAAGTGTTTAACAGAAATGCTGCAGTTTTCTTTTCTGGCTGGCTGACTGATGAGCCTAATTAAGTTGACTATATCTGTACCATTCGAATAACGATATGAAGGAAAGTGAATTTTGTGAAAGAAAAACACAAAATAACAAACAAAAGCACAATAGTTTTACTGTTAAGGTATCAGCAGTAATGAGACAGGCACAGAAAATCTAGGAATTTCTTCCATTAATAAGTTTGCTGAAAAGTGATATAAAGCTGTTAATGTAAACAGAAGATAAACGTGAAATTTTCTACATTTGTTCCCTCCACAGTTCATTCCACCTCACTTCTGTTGCAATCTATGTCTTAAAACACCTGCATGAAGAATGAATTTAAATGTTAATTCTAATTATCCTGGTAAATGTATTTCCTCCATATAGTTATACTTGCACAGAATGGAACTGATTAACAGAGTTGGAAGGGACCTTGGAGGTCTTCTAGTCCAACCCCCTGCTTAGGCAGGAAACCCTACACTAATTCAGACAAATGGTTATCCAACATCTTAAAAACTTCCAGTGTTGGAGCATTCACAACTTCTGGAGGCAAGCTGTTCCACTGATTAACTGTTCTAACTGTCAGGAAATTTCTCCTTAGTTCTAAGTTGCAACCATTGTAAAAATATATCGGTTGCAAGAATTCTGATCAGATCACTGTGGAGATGCAGCAATAATAGTAAGTTTAAGTTATTTTTTTCAGTGTAATTGTAATTTCCAATGGTCACTAAACAAATGGCTATAAGTCAAGAACTGCTTACAATACATTTTCTCAAAAAGCTGCATTTTAAGATCTATTTTGGTTTGCTTGGAAGATTCAGAACCACACTGCAAAATGTAGGGGGGGGGGCAAATTTACTAACTCCTAATTTTTCATAAATAGATTTGATCTGGACTACTATTGTGGCCCGCCAGCAGCCAGCAGAGCTGGCAGCAGATTTGGACAGTGAGGAGGTTGGGGAGGAACATGGGCCAGTCCTGAAGTCTGGGGAAGGCTCTGACAAGGGCTCTGCGTCGGAGGCAGAGATGGGGTCAGGGCCGTATGACAATTATCCTTTGAAGTCAAACATCAATGAGGCAGACGAACAGCTGGAGCCTGTTCCCAGTGTGCGCATGTGCAGAGTTGCCAGACGAAGGGAACAGCTAAGGAATAAGGGTCGACTTGGGAGTAAGGCCACAGGTGGACGATGAATGGCCCCTCCCATAGGGAATAAAAGAAGAGTGAAAGGGGAGGGGTATTTGCAGGAGACAATTAGTAAATTCCTGCATTCTTGCCAAGTATTGCGGCGTCTGAAAGATATCAGCCTGGCCACTCTCCCAGCCTGATAAAGGTCGGCAATTGTGAACTATCTTGAAAGACTGTGGGAGAGGAAAGACTTTGCTGGAGAGAAATACACTGCACATTAAATAAAAGAGGTTTTATCTGTGCAAGGAGTCTGATTTATGGTTTGGGAAAGCCTAGGTCAGAACAACTACCATTAGTAGTTCAGATTCTTGCATTAAACCTTTATATTCATTTGAACTCCCTTGATTTCCTGATTTTCCCACCCTTGACAATTTATTGACGTTCAATACACACACACACACACACACACACACACACACACACACACACACACACACACACACACACTATTGCTTAGCTTAGGCATCAACAAGGGAAAGGTACCTATGAGGGAGGATTAGCTATACTCCAAATGTTTAGCAGGTTTTGGGTACCTAGTTAAAGCAAAAGCAAAAATTAATTATTTAAGCTGGGGGCAGAGTGGGAGTTTGTGATCTCACAGATTGTACCAAGCAAAGAAGCTGTGTGCCAATTTGGGAAACAAATAGGAAGAGCTACTTTGTCTATCTCCAGTGTTAATGAAAAAAAATGTGGATTAATCACAAGACAACAGATTTCAAGCAATTAAGTAAAATTGTCACCCTTAGGTTTCCTCTCCAATTTGTTTGTCATGGAGTTTATACTCCATAGAAGCCTCTGAACAGTGGGCAACATTAAGCTTCTGACATTTGTAGAGATCAGTGCTGATCTGATCTATATCAAAAGGCCAAGATGAAGAAATTGCAGCCTTTCTTGTCTTTATTTTCTAAAATCCCAAAGCTTCATGAACTGTAGATCCAATTGACAGATGAAAATTGGAAATCACTGGATTTTTTGGGGGGGCACATGTTACACGTTGCCTCAAAACAAATTATGATGGAAGATTTGCGAAAGGAACTACACACAATTATTCCAGATTATCTGATACTTCACCATTTTTGGAAAGAAACCAGCATCCAAATATTTTCAGTAAATAAGTAAATGTAAATTTTGTGCAAAACTGTTTATCAGATTTAGTTATGGACCTTTAAGAATTCCTCAAGAGCAAATCAACTGAGTGTGCTTTCAGGATCCTCGAGGCTCCCAAGTTAGCTAAAATTTGTCCTATCTCCAGTTTTAGGAGATCACTTGTACTTCTATAACTATCTGGTTTTGTACAGCAACTAAACAGGACAGGCACAGATTCAACAATTAGTTAGGACTTCAGAAAAAGCAATTGCAATCAGCCTGCCTTCCATTGAGGACTTGTATACTGCACGAGTCAGAAAAGGGGATGAAAAAAAAAATCTACAGATTCCTTACGTCCTGGACATAAATGGTTTCAACTTTTTGCCCTCAGGATTCTGCTATAGGGTATTGCATGCCAAAGCAACTAGACACAACGACAGTATTTTCCCCTATGGCATCACTCTGCTAAACACATAATTCCCACAGCACTGTGCTATGCCTAAGGACACCTAATCATATAGTAGGACTGTATTATTATTATTATCCTTCTCCTCTTTCCTATTACCTATTCCTATTGGTAAATTATGACTATCACTTTGTTGGTTGTATGTACACTGAGAGCTTATGCACCATAAATTTCTTGTGTGTCCAATCCCTTGGACAATAAAGAATTATCCTATCCTATCCTATCCTATCCTATCCTATCCTATCCTATCCTATCCTATCCTATCCTATCACTAGAAAAGCATGAGGAAGCCCATATTGGCCCAAATTTCTTCTTTATGAAAGGTGTCATATTTATTTCCAATCCATAAATTACAAAGCAGATTTTAAAAATCTTCAGATTTTACCAAACAGATTTGGAGCCTATCTTTCTACAATATATTTTCACTTTGTAATCAAACTTAGCCAACTTGTTGCATTAAAGCCTTTGAAGCTGTTGAGAGATGAGAATAAATCTCATAGAGGCGATTTGGATCTTTGCTTGGAATTCAGGCAGTTAGAAATAAAGCCGAGATTAGAAGTCTAATAGAAAATGTTTATTTCGGTACAAAAACAATAAATCCTGAATAATTACATCTTTGCTAAAAAAGCAACCGTTCCGGTCAAGAGCCAAGTCAAAAGTGATTAATGGTGGATCAGGAATGTGGACATGCATACAAGATCATATCACGTGTTCTGCTTGTATTGGAATATACCATAATATTAGAATAGGGGTGCATCACCCTGCATAGACATACAACTGACAATATTCACACCGTGACAGAAGCATACCAATATCCCTTGTCAGTTTTGTTCTAGACAAAGATCCCTATCAGTATATTTTTCTATGGAGATAGGACATTTTGACCAAAGAAGTCCTAACTTTATTTTTTCTCTCACTTTCTTCTTAAATAGGCTGATATTTATGTAATTTTAAAAAAATTGCAAACAAAATTAAAGATATAATCAAAGTTATGAGGAAGCAGTAGACTCTGTTGAGTGGAGCCCTGTACAGTCCACTTTTCCAGTTCAGGGGATTTTGGTATAGCAGAAATTCATAATGCTTTTATTTTATATCCATCAAGCAGCATCGTGATAGCCACATACATTTTATCCATGTCTTCATAATAGCTATATCCCATCTTATCTGCAGAAGCTCAGGGTAATTTACACAATAACTCTTTGAGGTAGATAGGGCTGAAATGTATTGAAAGGCAACCTCAATGAGTGTCAAGCCTATAGTGCTGACTGTAGGTTTGAATTGGATTGATACAACACTGTTTAAGGCCATTATGGGTAATTATATTAACTGACATCTTGCAAACTTTGGAGAAGCAGAAAAAGAGGGTCAGGTTAAGGATCTTGGAATTTATTGATCCTCAGATGCTACTCCAGGATGAAGAAATATTGTGAGAAGAAAACTAGTTCCTTTAACAGGTGGGGAAAGAGTTTGTTATATTATTTTCAAGCTGAAATTTATTGAGGATGCATTTAATATTTTAATTAGAATCTACCTGATTGGCACTTCCCAAATTAAGAAGTTTGAAAGCAATTATTATTTATTTTATCATGAGCATTTACAAATCCCTAAACGATACAAGCAGTTCTTCAGAGAAATAAATATATGTAAAACACACAGACAGATAAAAATTAAACACATTAGGAAAATATATATGTAGTAAGAAAAGTTTGGCCATCTCAGCAAATTCCATCATCTTCACTATCCATTCCTCCATCATGGAAGGGATATTTTATCATTTTTGGTGGACATTTAGGAAAAGCCAGAAAATTTTGAACTCAATTGCATACAATAATGCAGAAGATCTTAAAGACTCATATGCTCAGAACTAAAAAAAGAAAAGAGGAGGACATATAATCGTAAGCATTATTTATTCATAGATTAATTAAATAATAATAATAAAAATAAATTAATTTGGGATTTTGTCTGAAATAGTCTTTTTTAAAGATAAATATATGGAAGATGGAAACACCAACTCATTGGTATTAATTCTCCATATTTTATGGTGTATCGGCATAATCAGATAGCACAGTAGTGAGATAACAAACAAATATATTCTTATCACTAACATGCAAACATAGATATGGAGTAGAATTTAAAAAAATCTTTAAAACTCAGTTCTTTAGAATTTTTTTGCTTCTTTATCTCCAAAGGATGGGTATATTAAATATCTACGCAATGATTTCTGCACCTTACAGAGATTAGAAACACTGTGATTTTAAGAGCTCGAATTTATAATTTCAGAAATAACAGTCCAGTAATTATTTGCTTCTTTTATCTACTCAGCAAGATTTGAGAGTCTCTTCACCATTAAGCTCAGCATCCATTAAGAATCAACATGTGTGGTACTTCTCTATTCCAACCAAATATTTGCTTTGCTACGGATGTGCTTGAGCTTTCCCATTAATAAAGAATTTTCTTGGAAATTCAAATCCTTGCAAAAGTTTTATAAAATCGTTGGTTGTCTTAATAAAGTTATTGCTTCAGTATAACCATTGGGTTTAAAATGTATTTTCTGTAATCATAGATCCAGGTTATGTTGTCAAGTTCTCTCTTATTGATTTCTTAACACAAATCCACTCGCCTATAACTCTAGTCTACATGTCTAGTCTATTTCAAGTACTCCAAACTCTAAGGCACTCTATTTTAAGAAAGGCTTGTACAAGGTGGAACAGGTGCAAATAATAAGAGGACTGTGCAAGGAACTGAAACTCAGTTTAACAGAGAACCACTTATTATTATTTAGCGTACAATGAGAACATGAGAGACATTGAGAAAACAGTGTACGATTAGCTTTAAGAAATACAACTGATACACTGTATTTGTGAATCATAAACATGATCTATATGTATATCAGTATATTAATCATGAAACTGAAAGCCCATGAAGACTTAACTCTGTGATTTAACATTGTATCATCTCCTCACAGTGTTAAACTGTGCCGAGGTGGTGCAGTGGTTAAATGCAGCTACTACAGGCTACTCCAGCTGACTGCTAGTTCAGCAGTTCAGCTGTTCAAATCTCACCAGGCTCAAGGTTGACTCAGCCTTCCATCCTTCTGAGGTCGGTAAAATGAGAACCCAGATTGTTGGGGGCAATATGCTGAACTCTGTAAATCGCTTAGAAAGGGCTGTAAAGCACTATGAAGCGGTATATAAGTCTAAGTGCTATTCAGTGGTGGGTTCCTACCAGTGCGGTCCACTCTATAGCACCGGTAGCGGCCTGCTGGTGACATCACAGTACCAGTGTGGTCGGTTGCTGGTACCTGGGCACCACCATTTTTTTAAAAAAAAAATTTAATTTTTTTTTTAAATTTTCTTTTGCGCATGCCCAGAAGCCAAGCTTCCGGCACTGCGCATGTGCTACCTTCCTACCCCACAGTGAGTCCAAGCAGGGGAGGATGGCTGAGGGAGCGCGCATGAGACGCTGAAAGAACGGGCGGCAGGAGCTATCTCCATTCCCCTCCCTTCAGCAGTCCGAGAAGCCACGAACGCGCGGTGATAATCCTAGGCATTTTTGCACGTTCAAGGCTTCTTGAGCTGCTGAGGGGAGGGGGAACGGGCAGCAGGAGCCTAGGATCATCGAATGGGGAGAAGCATTCAGGCCGGACAGAGCCTCCTAGAAGAATCGCTGTTGCGGTCTTGCTGCTCCCGCTGCTGGGGTCTGCGTTGCGGGTGGCAATGCCCCCCTGCTTCTCCGGCCGCTGCCAAGCTCCCGAGGCCCACGCCCACCCGGTCACATGGCTGGCAAGCCACACCCACAAAATAAGCCACGCCCACAGAGTGGTAGTAAAAAAATTAGGAACCCGCCTCTGGTGCTATTGCTATTGCTCTTGCTATTGCTAAACAACGTTCAGTAAATAACAGAAGCAACTCACACCGTGGGAACCAGCACAACCACTGCTGTAGAGATTTCCAGAAAGCTTCCTTCTTGTCATCCGCTAGCATTTAAAAGGTAGCTCTTGACTTACAGCCATTCATTTAGTGAAGTCACAATGGCACTGAGAAAAGTTACTCACAACTGGTGAGTAACTTATGACCATGGCAGCATCCCCATGATCATCCGATCAAAATTTGGGCACAACCAGCATGTATTTACAAATGGTTGCATTGTCCCAGGATCATGTGATCACCATTTGTGGCCTTCCCAGCTGGGTTCTGACAAGGAAAGTCAATGGGGGAAGCTGGATTTGCTTAACAACAACATGTTAAATGTATGTTTTACTGACAAAGAAATAAACATAAATTTAACACAAAAATAGGTTGTCGCGAAAGCAACTGCCTGTGAAGGCTCCTCGATTGGGGCTGAAAGGTAAAAACTGAAGCAGTATGATTGAGCCCACAATTGGGTAGACCAGGTTGCCCTGATAGACCGGTCCCACCAGAAAAAACACTTAGCAACAACATGTTTCATTTAACCCATGGCAGCGGTGGGATTCAAAAAAATTTACTACCAGTTCTGTGGGTGTGGCTTGGTGGGTGTGGCTTGGCTCGGTGGGCAAGGCTCGGTGGGCATGGCAGGGGAAGGATATTGTAAAATCCCCATTTCCTCCCGATCAGCTGGGACTCGGGAGGCAGAGAATAGATGGGGGCGGGGCCAGACAGAGGTGGTATTTACCAGTTTTCCGAACTAATCAAAATTTCCGCTACCGGTTCTCCAGAACTGGTTAGAACCTGCTGAATCCCACCTCTGACTCACGGGTGTCAGACTCAATTGCATCACGTGATGTATCATAATGGATCACAATGTGGTTTTTTTGCTTTTGTGGAGCCGGGGTGGGTGTGGTCTGCATGTGATGCCTCCAGCCCCAGGGCCACCAGTTTGACACCCCTGATTTAACTGTAGTGCTTCATTGACACTCATGGCCAAAAACAAGAGCAGAGGTGGCACAGTGGTTAAAAGCAGCACAGCAACCTACTTCAGCTGACTGCTAGTTCAGCAGTTCAGCTGTTCAAATCTCACCGGCTCAAGGTTGACTCAGCCTTCCATCCTTCTGAGGTCATAAAATCATGTGAAACTCACTTAACAGCCAGCTTACGGAGTAACAAAAATTCTGGTCCCAATTGTGGTCGCAAGTCTGCACTTCTATAAACCACATACAGTGTTTACTTGTTATAATAATGTCCTTCCCTTCCTTCTATCCTGCTTTCTGGAATAAGGGAGACTTCTATTGAAAAATGTGTTACGGAATGCTAGTCAGCCAAATCCCAATTCAAAGGTCCATGTTTTGATATTCAAAGGCAAAAAGGTTTGATTCAAAACTATTTAGAAATCATTTTGATAAATGTTTCAGCTTATAAAAACCTGCTGCATCAGAGCCTGGAGGAGGGGATAAAAATGGCAGGGATAGAATCCATTTAAAGGAATTTATCCCTGCCAAGATTCTACAGGATTGCTTCAATGGTCTTCCCATTGTATTTCTTTGAAATATTCTCTTGGTGCCTCTTTTAATACTGAGGTAAAAAGGGTGCCAAAAGAATAGCAAAGCAGCCTCTAAGCTGTTCAGCAAAGAGTTTAAGCTCTGTTGGACCAATGCAAAAAGTATCTCACTTCTAGTTAAAATCCAGTTTGCAAGAACAGTTCAAAAGTTAAGCTCCAACTTAAGATCAAAGCATCTGACAACTACTTTTTCTAGATTGATAGAACAGGGCTCATTGGCAGAGTTAGCATCTTTTGAGAATGGAACATTGTGTTACTTAAGTAACTATTGGGGAACTATTATGATACTTAAGTAACTATTGGGAAAGTTACAAAAAATTAAGAACTGTAAGAAGTAATTTTATATTATGCCCAATTGTTAAGAGCAAGTACAATACCTCAGACTCAGTTAGGTAGTGAAAAATCCCAGTCAGTACAAGATAAGCAAGCAGGCAATAATAAACAGAAGATTTAAAAATATATATTTTAAGGAGAATTGAGAGGCTAAAATGGCACAAAAAGGAGACCCAAAAGAGCAGAAAAACTGTAAATAGATAGGAGACAAAGCTTCAATACAGTTTCCCAGTTTTGTAATTATGCTCAGATTCTTTTAAAATATGTGAGATTTTGTATTTATGTTTCTGAATCTTTGTAATAATGGAATATATGTGTATAGAAAAGGCCAAATCAAAATTTATCTTAGCCAAGTCAATGTAAATGTTAAGATTTAACTAAAATCAAAGCATGTTTGCTCATACTCCATTTCAACAGAACACAATTAGGTGCATCAAAATTAAGAAAGAAGAACGTAAAATTCATCATTATTACAGATGGAAGAGAAAAACACACTGAAATACTTTACAGGTGTTTTCCACTTTTGAAAATGAGATTGGCATACTGATCTACCATATGTGTTTACTTTCTATCCACTGAAATATATTTTATGCAACTAAAACTCTTTATGTTAAATTGTGAGTAAACTGTTACTGTTTCTCTCATTATGCCTACAGTTTATTTGTGTTTTGTTAAAAAAAAGTGTGTATTTAACAGAATGTATGCTATTAAAGGAGTTTTGATCACTTAGTTTTAGGGAAATATGATAATGATATGACACTCTTCATAACATTACTTAAATTATTATTAAATAGAAACGCGTGTTTTTAACAATTGGTATTTTTATCAATGTATGATTAAAATATTTATCCTCTTCTAATTTCCTGCCTTGAATAACATCTTAATGGGAAGATTGAGCTATTCAAGGAAGTGTTGATTTTCTAAAAACTCTGCCTTGATTCTTTATTGTAAGAGACATAATGGGTCAATGTGATCAACCAGGGGTGGGAAGAAGGAGAAGGGTTGTTTAACTGGGCAAGGATTTGTGCAGGAAACCAGAGCTGCTTTAATGTCAATTATCCAATTAGCAAACCCAAGACAACGAAACACTCTCAGGAAAATAGAATTCCCAAAAGTAAAACTTTATTGGATATACCATGTTGATACTGAAGAAACGAAACCAGCTCTGGTTTCCCGCAAATGTTTGCCCTGTTAAGCAATCCTTCTCTTTCTCCCCAGCCCTGGTTGATCACATTGTCCAATTATGAGATGTCCATTTGTTATGGGAACAGTCCATTTTTTCTCCAACACCTGCAATGATGACCTTGATGGTTTCCATGCTCTCACGATCTCTGCATATATTCTTCACATTCCATGTCTCCCCCCCATTCATTGGCAAGTTGAAAAGCAATAGGTTTGGAAGAAGCAAAGCAGTTCAATCTTGACAGGGAGAGAAAGAGAAATTCTCTTAAAAGTTTGTTATTATACCCTGCATAATAATTCTACAAAGTAGAATTCTAGTAATCCTTAAAGAATCAGTGTGATGATCTGACTTACCACAAAGAGCTGACACTGCCACAGTCAAAAAGGATTCTTGGACATTTACAGTACAGCCATTAAATAATAGTATTTGATGGGAACATAGAGTTGAAAAATAATAGAAAATGAGCAGGTTCAAATTATATGGGATTTTCAAAGACAGACTGATAAAGTTTTGGATCATAACACACCAGATATAACTGGTTGAAAAGAAGACAATGTGGATAATTGATATGGCAATACCAGATGATAATAGAATAGCAGACCTTGGAGAAGATCACAAAGTATGAAAAACTGAAAAATCATAATTGAAAGTTATGGCATAATATTGTCCCAAAATATCCTGGACAAGATTTAGAAAATCTGCTCATTGACAAAATTTCCATCTGTCAATTGCAAAAGGCCACTCTGCTTGGATCCGCACATATACCACATCAATACATTACGATTCTTGGGAAGAACTTGTTGTATATGAAGGCCAACACCAGCTAAAAAATTGGCAGCTGTGACTTCACATTTTTGTGAACAGATAATAAGAATTGTAATACAATTAAATTAATAAGCAAAAATGCAATCTCCTACAAACTGATATACTGGAAGTGATCGTCTCTTTCATTATTGTTACTTTATTAACATAACATCAAACACATCAAATGTGCCCTTTTTATATATATAAATGTTCCAATTCAAATTTGCTTTAAAGGTTATCTGTTTCCTGCTGAGATGTTTGTTGAGAAGATTCTATTTTTTTTTCTAACTCTAATTAAGAAGCAAAATTCATTACCAAACTAGCGAAAGGAACAAAAATCAGTACAATTTATTTATTTGGTTTGTACAGCTATTTATAAACCATGCATTTCAAGAAAGGACTGAAGGCAATTTACAATCAAAAACATGATAACAAAATCAGATCAAATCCAAGTAATCCAAAGAGCCCTTATAACTAAACTCCCATACATTCAATGAAAAACTAATATTTTGAAAGTCCTGTTAAAGACCAGAAGGAGATATGTTTTTTCACGAGTGAAAGTGTGTTCCAAAAGTTAAAGAAGACATTTAGCCTGCAGATGGAGAAAATTCTCCTATTGTTACCTGGGCAATAGCAATAGCAATAGCACTTAGACTTATATACTGCTTCATAGTGCTTTTACACTCTCTCTAAGCTGTTTACAGAGTCAGCAGGTTTTGAATAAGATGACAAGAAATTGCCTTATTCTTTTTAGCACCAAATTATAGTTTCCTGCTTCTAATAATATTGAATTTGTTAGCACCAACGTCCAATGGATGGCTTTATAATTGTTTTCTTTTATCTGTATGACTAATGAAATGTGCATGATAAGAGCCATACTAAGAGTCAAGCGACAATATTAAGAATTTTTTTAAATATGTCAAGACTTTTATATATTAAACGTGAAAAATTAAATTAGACTTCAGACTTCTGGAAATTTACAACTCTGTCCATGTCATGTTTAATTAAAGTGATAATAGAATTTGCAGCAGAGATGTACAATTATGAAAGCCATTTCTTCTGGGGTTTTTTATTTAGATGGTAAATTTAAAAATATAGATGCATACAGATAAATAATGAGATCTTTGGGGACTTGAATCAGTGCTTATTGTTGAAAGTTAGCAAAAGCTGAATTAAAGAATATCTTAAGAGTTAATATTTTCTTTTTTGGAACTATAATGAAAGCAGCATGAACATAATTTTTTTTTACACCTCTGAGTCCCTCTGCCTAACAGTATATCAGAAATTTTTAAAAAATCTATTTCAGATTTCATAAACCCTGCTGGACTCTACCCCTATTAATACATCCATTTATCTTATTTTTGAGTCGAACTTAAAAGTAAAACTGTGTGTTGAAAAGCACTGCAGTTGGAATGACTTATGCTGACCGGTTCCAATTTTCTTTCCTTGTAAAGTCTGTTTAGTGTTACAAGACCAATTCAAAGGCAGATTGTTGGTGCTACACATCTCCTCTGACCTTTAAATCAAATTTAGTATTTTATTCTGTAGCATGCCAGCCAGCAAGCAAAAATTGACAGCTTAATAAAGTGGACTTTTTTTTTACAATAAAGCTAAAAGAAAATCCTCCATCATTCATGGAAAAGGGAGATCAGAGGTTTGGGAAATGGTGGGGGAGGGGGAGAGCTTGCGGTAGGAAATCCTTCTAAATAATTGTGTAAAAAACAACAGGGATTTCTATTGTCAGAAGTGAAGGCTACCTTAAATTCAGTGAGAAAATCCCATCATGTTACCTTTTACAGTGACAACAAAATGGGGGATGCAGTCATGTGCTGCAGTCACCTCAAATACAGATCAATTAGTTTGACACTAACACTGTATTATGCATAATGAACTGTGAGTCACTACAGACAGTAAAAAGAAAAGGGGAGATTGATGGGAAATGAAGAAAAGGATATTCTCAAGAAATCCATCTCCCTGTCAGACTTTACTAGCAATGGTCGTAGATATCAACTCTCCCAAAATTCAACCTTGCATTCAGTAATAGTGGAAACTTCATAGACTCAATGTGACTAGATAAGCTCTTTTAGTCCAGACAAGGAGAAGCTGTATGTATAATAGATCTGCCTGTTGAAGATTAATTTAAACAAAAATATTGCAGATTAAAAAAATTGCAAAGAAAAAAGTGCAAAGAAGAGCAACTAAGACGATTAAAGGCCTGAAGACAAAAACATACGAAGAACGGTTGCAGAAATTGGGTGTGGACAGTCTAGAGAAAAGAAACACTAGGGGTAACATGATAGCAGTATTCCAGTATTTGAAGGGCTGCCACAAATAAGAGGGGGTCAACTTATTTTCCAAAGCACCTGAGGGCAGGGCAAGAAACAATGGGTGGAAACTAATCAAAGAGAGAACCAACCTGGAATTAAGGAGAAACTTCCTAATAGTGAGGACAATTAACCAGTGGAACGGCTTGCCTTCAGAAGTTGTAGGTGCTTCATCACTGGAGGTTTTTATGAAAAGACTGGACAGCCATCTGTCTGAAATGGTATAGGGTATCCTGCTTGATCTCCAAGGTCCCTTCCAGCTCTATTCTGATTGAAGATCCCAGCAATCAAGGCTTATCTATGTGTGCACGTCCCAGACTGCCAGAACATTTTGACTGGTAAATCAAACACAGAGAGGCAACAGTAACCCAGCAAACCCAGTATTATGGTTTTCAAGAAAACAACTTGAGGCAAATCTTTACGTTATACTAGACAACTTGTGACCTATGACAGGTAATTATTTCAGAAATGTTTCCTTACCTAAACAGAGAAAACAGGATGACTATTGGTGGGGGGGAAAGCAGTGAGGGCCAGAGCAACTTCTGAATCTCTGCCAGCTTCCTCATTGAGTTTCATTTTTTATAAGCTGGCAGGGAGTACTGGAAATCCTTCCTTCCTTCCTTCCTTCCTTCCTCCCTTCCTCCCTCCCTCCCTCCCTCCCTCCCTCCCTCCCTCCTTCCTTCCTTCCTTCCTTCCTTCCTTAAAAGAATAAGTTTGATAGACAAAAGTTTATTCCATTTGGAAAGAAATGTTTCTCAAAATTGTCGAGTTAATTTTGGTACGGCTGCAGTACTAACAGTTAATACAAAACTCACTGGAACTAGCAGTTGCTGTAAATGACTAACCAACCACAAACAGTCCTACAGACAGATCATCTTAATGTTGGGCATGCTGTGTTACAGACTGATTACTAACCCCTAGAGTAGTGGGTTTCACTTATCTTCACTACCGGTTCAGAACTGTGAACACGCATGCGCAGATCGTCCATGATGGTGGGCGGGTGGGCGGAGCCTCCCGCCACAGCCGCTACCGGTTTGCCCAAACCAGGGCAAACCGGCAGCAACCCACCACTGAACCCCTAGTATACAGAGTTCTGTCAACAGCTATGAATTGGAATGTTTTCATGGAATTTCAAAATCAGAAACTTTAAGCTCCAAATGCTTTACAGTTTACAGAAACTGTAAAGTAGTGTGTTAAGAGCAATTGGAGCTTAAATCCATAAATAAATATTTCAGCACACTCAAAAGTTTTTGATGTTTTTTTTTTCATTATTCATACAGTTAAGCATTTTATAAAAAAAACCTCTAATGATGAAGTTTTCCTTCTGGATAAACAAACAGCGTGTCAATTCTCCTTCCCAATTCCCTTTATAGCATTGGAAGTTGGCTTGGATTTATGATCTAACTTTTGAGTGTGTCTAATCAAACTCCTCTCCTCTTTGAGAAGTAAAACTGCTTCTAGTCTTGATGCATAGACATTCTTCTTTCTTAGACTTCTGGGGGAGACACGGTGAACTGAAGATGGCTATGTGAAAGCAGAGCAAATCACCATTGCAAAAAATGCAATGATTCGTAGGAACCTCTCTGGATAAGGAGTGGATGGGAGACTACCCACATGTGCTCCAGACTGCCTACATGTGCTCCAGATGCTTTCTATGAGAAGACCACGGGACAGTACTTTTCCATGGATTTGAGCACCAAGAGAGTTGGATTAACTATTTTGCTCACAACCATGACAGAGACTTTTAAAGGGCAAAAGAGCTAGTTTGGTGTAGTGGTTGAAGTATCAGGCTAGAAATCAGGAAACTATGAGTTCCAGTTTCACATGGGCCCCAAAGCCAGCTGATCACCTTGGGCCAGACAAGGAGGCAATGACAAAGTATTGTTGCCCAAACTTGGTTTTAATTAATGTTTATTCTGGTGTTCTTGTATATTTGCTGTATGCCGCCCTGAGTCCCTCGGGAGTAGGGCGGCATATAAGAACCAATAAATAAATAAATAAATAAATAAATAAATAAATAAATAAATAAATAAATAAATAAATAAATAAATAAATAAATAAATAAATAAATAAATAAATAAATAAATAAATAAATAAATAAATAAATTTCTGAAAAACCTTGCCAAGAAAACTGCAGGGAATTGTACAGGCTGTATCGGAGAATTGGACAAGATTGAACAGAAAACAAAGTGTGCCAAACTCACATTTAAATTACTTTTTGGAAATTGCTCTCTAATTATTTTTAAGCAATTTGAGATCTTTGGAATGATAAATCAGAAAATGCTGGGTGAATCTGTCTTTAATCCTGACAGAAAGTGATTTTTAATCATGTTTTAAGAATTTAAAGAATCTGAAATAAACAGCAAAAAAAACCAAGATTTTGATCCTAGAAACTTATAAACAGTCCTGATAAAATTAGACTATTGAAAGTTTGGGAATAGATCTAGGAGATTTGGCTTGTATGTTTTCTACAAAAAGCAAGATTCAGTCTGAGAAAGACTTAGGACTGATTAAGTGGTTGGCCTTTTTGTATTCGTAGGACTCCTTCCAAGAACATGCCAAAAATATGATGCATACACAGAAAAAATTAGCCTGCCAGAGTTAAATGGAAAGTGGGTGGTCAGAGTGAATGAATTAATGGTTAAACACGCCTACCATCTAATCAATATGATTGGAAATATGCAGGTGTTATTGAGTTCATATAATTGCTTTTTTAATGTGAGGTAGAGGCAGGGTTTATGAATGTTTTGCGCTGTTATGAATGTATTCAATGGGTCTGTGTGAAGCTTCAAAGATTGTTTTACTTCAGTAAAGTTTGAAAAGAAAACCATAAAAAGCAACATGATTCCTTCATTTGTAAGAGCAAAACAAAATAGCTGATCTTTTTTTCCCTTCATCTGCTTCACAGCCCTTCTCATCCTTCTTCTGCAGAGTCCATGCTGTGAAGGAAAGGCTGAGATGATTCTTCTTTAATGAGTGCAAGGGGGCTGAGAGAGGGATTCTCCTTCAATGTTGCTGCAAAGTTTACCGGGCTTCAGGGTGCATCACAAATGCCCAGTCTGGAGACTTCTTTGGACTGTTCACCCTAATTTTTGCCAAGCTTTCAAAAGAAGGTTCAGTTCAGCGTTTCCTGACCACTCACCTAGTGTCAGGCAGACAATGTAGAGGAGATGAGCAACAGCATATCCTCCAAACTCACTAAAGGTTTTAGCAGGTGCTACAAAGACTGACGGATAGGAAATTATTCCTATCGAGGCGATATAGGATCTTGCTTCCTTGAAGTCCTCCTTACTTAGAAAATAAAACCGAGATTCAATTCTAATTAACAAAATATTTATTTCAGTACAAAAGTAACAAAAGAATATAAACGTTATTAAGCTACATTGTCTCAGCTAAGAATTCACGTCTGCCTCAGGCGAGGCTCACAGGAGAAGAAGAAAGGAGACTCCTGGAATGCACACATGTGCAGTAAAACATATCATATGTCTGCTTGATTAGAAAATACAGTAAATCTAGAAATATGGCAAAGGTGCTCAACTGGCAATATTCACATTGTGACAAAGACTATTGTGCTGATAGACTAGAGCAGCGGTTCTCAACCTGGGGGTCACGACCCCTTTGGGGGTCAAACGACCCTTTCACAGGGGTTGGGAGACTTCGCCTGGACGCCACCATTTGGATTCTTTTACCCTCTGCTCATGCGCAGAACGCTTTGCGCATGCGCAGAGGGTAAAAGAACCCAAATGGTGGCAGCGGGGCAGGGGTCGTGGCGGCGGGGTGGGTCGCGGTGGGGGGGCAGGGGCAGGGCGCAGGGCGCAGGGCGCAGCATTAGGAAGGTTGAGAACCACTGGACTAGAGGGATATACAGCTTAGTTTAGGAGCTGTTTCTTTAAGAGATTGCATTGGGGAATGTAGCTGGAAATTGCACTCTGGGTAATGTAGTCCATGACATGTGACCCCATCTGTGTGTTCTTATTGGCCATCAAGCTATACCTAGGCTGCTGGGTAATTGTGCCATGCTCTCCAACAGCCATTTTAAGTCTTACAAAGGGCCATGCAACAGCCTGCAGATGGGAGAAATGAATCTCTTTTCACCTACGTGTAATGGGACAGATTATGGACATACACTGAAGAATTTCATCTCATTAGTAAGTCTATTGATGTGAAGATACCAGACAATAAACGTAATCTGACTGAGAAAAGCACTAAACTTGGAAAAGAACAACTATGCCACTTCCTTTCACCAAACCACATTTCTCTAGAATCATTAGCCAAGATCTTCAGGCACAGAAGAATGGAATGCCTGCAGCTGGCAATCTCAAAATTAGCCTGCCTCGAAACACTTTGATAATACGGAGGAGAATGCTTTGGGGCCATCCAAATTGCTTTGTTGACGCAAGTTAGATAAACTCTTCACATCAGGAAAGTGAATCACATGGCCTCCATGGCACAAATCTTTTATCAAAATTAATCTATAAATAACCTCTGAAAGTCATATTATTTAATCGCTTTAACTTACAACAGAATTATATTGCGTAACCAAGAGCACAGATTTCTACTTGAAAAAAAGCATGATCAAAAGACCAGAGGAAGTTGGTATTCATTTAATAGGGAACATTGTGTTGGGTCCTTCACAGTATGCTTAATTCTGTGAAAACATTCTTGACTTCAAAATCAACTTCATGTAATTATTTTTTTTTTCTTTTTAATACCAGAGGAGGCTGGTACTTATTTGATAAAGAACATTGTGTTTGGTCCTTCACAGTATGCCTAATTCAAGGAAAGCATTCTTGACTTCAAGATCAACTCCATGTAATTTTTGCTTTAATACCAAGCTGCATTTATGATTCAAAAGATATTGAATGGCTCAGCAAGATCTAGTCAGGATGCCCTGATATTTTACTGTGCTAAGCCTTTGACTAAGCAGTAAAGTTTAGCAGCCAATTATGGGTTTGGGCAAGTGGAAGGACAAACTTTACAAATATAAGCAACTAATTTATCCTGAGTTAACACATTTGTCCATCCAGCTAGCAAATTATTAGACCATAGATTAAATATGATCTCTAGCACTTTTGAATCTAGCCCACAGCTTCTCCTCCTCCGTCTACCCCATTCCAAGCAATTAAGTTTTAAAACGGGGAGGAAGTTCTAGTTATGTAATTAGAATTTTGTCCGTTCAAAATTCTGCAGCAATTAAACTTTAACCTTAGACTGTCTACAGCTGACCTCTCCCCGTTTCTAAGAGGTCTATAAGGGGCATGCATAAGTGCACCACTGTGCCTACCGTCCCTGTCCTACTGTCCTATTGTCCTCTTTTATCGTTACTTTTTACTTATGTTTATACAAACTACTACTATCCTATACATGTTTGACAAATAAATAAATAAATAAATAAATAAATAAATGATAGATAGATAGATAGATAGATAGATAGATAGATAGATAGATAGATAGATAGATAAATTGGAAGGGAGAGTTGTACAGAGGAGAGAAAGGCTAATCTTCTCTCCATGTTGCAAAAGTGTCTTTTATTTATTTATTTATTTATTTATTTATTTATTTATTTATTTATTTATTTATTTATTTATTTATTTATTTATTTATTTATTTATTTATTTATTTATTTATTTATTTATTTATTTATTTATTTTGGTATTCTTATATGCCGCCCAACTCCCGAAGGACTCAGGGCGGCGTACAACAGAGAAAGAATACAAGAATAACCAATTAAATATTAATTAAAAACAATACAAAATTTAAAAACACAATATAAAAACAACAACATCCATTCAACAACCATACATACTTGGGGGGTGAGCTCGAGTGGATTAAGCTCTACCCCCCGCCTGCAGGAAAAGCCATGTCTTAACGGCTTTTCAGAAGGCCAGCAGAGTGGGGATGGTTCGGGTCTCTGGGGGAAGTTGGTTCCAGAGCGCGGGGCCAGCCACAGAGAAGGCTCTCCCCCTAGGGCCCGCCAGCCGGCATTGCTTGGCCGACGGGACCTGGAGGAGGCCAACTCTGTGGGCCCTAACCGGTCGAAGGGAAGTATGAGGCAGAATGCGGTCCCGAAGATATCCTAGTCCCAAGCCATGAAGGGCTTTAAAGATGGTGATCAACACCTTGAATTGGACCCGGAGACCGATGGGCAACCAATGCAGCTGGCGGAGTATCGGTGTCACGTGGGTGTACCTTGGCACACCCACCACAGCACGCGCAGCTGCATTTTGCACCAACTGAAGTCTCCGGATACTCTTCAAGGGTAGCCCCATGTAGAGCACATTGCAGTAGTCCAAACGTGAGGTGACAAGGGCATGAGTGACCGTGAGTAGAGCCTCCTTCTCCAAATATGGCCGCAGCTGGTGCACTAGGCGAACCTGTGCAAAGGCCCCCCTAGCCACAGCAGAAAGATGATGGTCCAATTTTAGCTGTGGATCTAGGAGGACCCCCAAGTTGCGGGCCTGGTCTGAGGGAGTCAGTTTCACTCCCTCGAAGACCAAGGAGGGACAGTTGTCATGGTCCTTAGGAGGCAATATCCACAGCCACTCAGTCTTGTCAGGATTAAGTCTGAGTCTGTTCCTCCCCATCCAGATCTTAACGTCGTCCAGGCACCGGCACATTACATAAACTGCCTCCCTGAAGTCAGACGGGGTGGTGATGTACAACTGGGTGTCATTTGGGCAATCGGTTGTACCTAATGCTAATAGGAGATTGTTCTTGTTTCTGTTTTCTTTTCTTTTAAAACTGCTTGCTTTGTGCAAGACTGAAGATGCAGCAGCTGAAGGGAAGAAGGGAAGAGAGAAAGAAGAAGGAGTAAAGAATGAAATTGATAGGATTGCAGTGTGAACATAGCAATTGAAGATGCATGTGCTTTAATTAATGAGGCCAAAGGCAGAATGAATGAGCAATTGATGAAGGCTCTCTGTGTGCATGGATATGCCTAAGAGAGAAACAGAGAAAGAGTGCCTGGGAGCACATTGGACAATTATGGCTTGCACTCCAGCTGTGAGCTTTCCAGAACTGGTTAGGTTTATTAATAGCTTTGCACTCTTTCCCTTTAATCCAACTTAACCAATTCAGACCAGTTCTTAGAACCAGTAGCGGTGGCAGTGGGAGGCTCCGCCCACCTGCCCAGGATGCTTCTGCGCACACGTGTGCGAACAAGCAGCAAAATTATTTAGAACCCACCACTGAACTTAACTATTACCATGCATTTCATGGTAATAGATGGACACTTGAAAAGTGTCTAAAAACTAATTATTGTAATGAGTGCAGAATGGCAGCTGGCCATTGCAAGATTACACACAAAATCTGTTTTTATTATTCTTAATAAAATTTTAAAAAATGATCTGTTGTTGTTGTTATTATTATTATTATTATTATTATTATTATTATTATTATTATTATTATTATTATTATTATTATTATTATTATTATTATTATTTACATACAAAGTAAAATCACAGCTGCCAGTTCTTTAACTCCATACCCATCAAGTTCGTCTCAGGAACCTAGGATGTCATAATGCATCAGTATAGTATATATGCAGATCCAGACAGTGTGACATTTTGTAATTGACAGATGGAAATATTTCACAAGGGCAATTCATAGATTTTCTAAGTGCACTCCAGGATTTTTTGATATGGCACTTAGTGTGCCGATAATCACTGGGACCACTATGGCCAGTTTATTAGATTAGATTTATTTTTTTTAATCCTGCCTTTATTATTTTTTAAATTAAATAAATAAATAAATAACTCAAGGTTAATACATCTTCCTCCTCCTACTTTCCCCACAACAACAAACCTGTGAGGTGAGTTGGGCTGAGTGATTGGCCCATAGCTTGGCTAGAACTCATGGTGTCCTGGTTTTTAGTCTGGTTCCTTAACCACGAGACCAAATTCAATTTCAATTTTAAGATTTTGATTTTCTGATTCTTTGTCTTTTATTCTACTATTTCTCTGTCTCCCTATTACCACAACAATTGCCCACATTTTTGTCAAGTGCCAGGGAAATCAAAGGATCCAAACAGTTCAAATGAATATAAAGGTTTATTGCAAGCTTATGCGCTCTACAAGAATCTGAACCACTAACAGTCAAAGCAAATTGGCGGTAGATAAGAGTCAACAGAATTCAAGGTGGGCTGGATTGATATCTCTTGTGGATGTGAAGGGACTTGAGACTGATGACGTGTTTGACTCTCTCCCTTTGGCTCTGCCTGGTCATCAACTACAATTTTCTTTTTATTGCTTTTTATTATCATAATTAATCATGTCCCCAGAGTTTTTGTCAGGCATATTTTCAAGCAAATCTAGAAAAGCTGGAATTGCTTCCTGAACTTTCTCTAATTTTCAGTTATTCCTTGATATTGTAGCAACTATTGTATGTCACGGCCTTTCACTGTTCACTCGAGGACTGTTTTCATTAAATGTTCTGGGAAGGATACCAGTATTGTGTTCATTGTTAAGGAATAGATGTTACATTTTTATGTATAATGGTTTAATTTGGTTGTAAGTGATAGTAGGAGGATTATTATCCTGAGTGGCAGAGATGAAGAGGGGAAAATGAGGCAGCACATACAGTAGACACAAACAAAACTTGATACAAATTATATTTACAGTCAGATCAAGGTTTTATTTTGTTTTTAATGTTTCATGAGTTCTCCTATATTTTTTACCTGTACATGAAGGAGGTAGACACAAAAAATGAAAATCTGAGATGCTACAACTAACCATCTTATTATTCAGCCATATAAAAATAATTTATTCTTACATCATATCTTCTTCAGAAGCAGAGCTGAGAACAAAAAAAAATCAACAAATAATAATTTAGAAGCGTTTTTTTGTTGTTGTTGATCTGGAGTGGTTTTCTAATGGCTTGAATCCAGAAATGTAAGCCAGCGAAAGGCTGCCTACTGAAACTTTATTTGATAATTCTTACCATCTTTCTGGAAAAAAACCCACCATTTTCATTCCTCAAAAGGGAAGCCACCACTCATGGAAACTAGGACTGTGCTCACTTTCAAAATCATTCACAAGAAGGGATTCAGTGCTTGTATGAATGCAAAGAGAGCATTTCTCTGTTATTCATTAAACCCCTTTTTTCAGGTTTTACATGGAAGCCTTAAAAAAGAATATATTTATTTATTTATTACATGCATTTGCTGCCTATAAGGCAACTGTTATCACTGCTTTAAGAGTTATAATAACATCAATAAATGCAGTATTTAAAGCAATGGCATCTTTGGATCAGGGGTGGGTTCTAACTTACCTCGCTGCCGCTTCGCTTCATCCTGCGTTGCGTGGCCACGCGTGTACATGCACAGTGCCAAAAAAAAATTCCCCCCAAAAAGCCTAAAACAAGAAAACTGAAAACTGAGTCCTATGGGAGTTGGGCGGCATATAAAAGTGACCAAATAAATAAAAATAAATAAAATGATGACGCATGCGCAGTGCTGGAAACTCGGCTTCTCTGCATGCGCAGAAGAAAAAAAAACCTGGGAAATTTTTTTTAAAAAAAATTAAAAAAAGATGGTGGCGCCCACAGACCGGCACTGACCGAACTGGTTCTGTGACATCATCGTGACATCACCAGCAGTTTGCTACCTGTTCAGGCGAACCGGTCCGAACTGGGAGGAACCCACCTCTGCTTTGGATTAGTAGGTGTGCATTTTTTTTCACATGAAACCCCAGCCATTTCTTTTAAAGGAGAAATTTCCTGACAATTAGAACA
Organism: Diadophis punctatus similis; assembly: GCA_023053685.1. Classification (NCBI taxonomy): domain Eukaryota; kingdom Metazoa; phylum Chordata; class Lepidosauria; order Squamata; family Dipsadidae; genus Diadophis; species Diadophis punctatus. Next base: position 8,040,867 of record JALIGW010000003.1, on the reverse strand, counting down.
ATTAATCAGTGGAATGGCTTGCCTCCAGAAGTTGTGAGTGCTCCAACACTAGATGTTTTTAAGAAGAGATTGGACAACCATTTGCCTAAAATGGTATAGGGCCTCTTGCTTGAACATGGGGTTGGACTAAAAGACCTCCAAGGTCTCTTCAGTTATTCTGTTATTCTATTACCGTATTTTTCGGAGTATAAGACACACTGCAATATAAGACACACCTTAGTTTTGGGGGAGGAAAACCAGGAAAAAAGGCCTCTGCCTCCGAGCAATTTGCCAAACAGCAAACAGCAAACAGCACAGATGATATATATTGTTTGCTGTGTATTTCTGTGCATGTGTGCCTGACCCATAGAAATAGCAAAGAATTGTAGAAATCTACATTATGGCAGTATATTAATCCCAGAAAGTTTTCTTAAATGTAATCACACACCTCCCAATTATTTAAATAGATCTACTCCAAACATGACTAAGTCATTAACTCAGCTGCCTTATTTTAATACTAATATTTAATACTAATACAATACTAAAACAAGACATTTCAGATTATACTTTTACAGATCTTTAAAATTGATGTAGCTTTCTGGAAGTATTCTCTGCTATTTAAAAGAAGATACAATAGCACTGGGCCTCTTCAGAGCAAGCATTTATTTTAAAAAGCTTCTTCATTTTGTTAAGTTGTCTAGAACAATAATAAAGCAGTCTTTAAAAATAAGTCTAATAATTTGAACACTCTACAAACATTTAACAAAATAACATATTAACAGAATCTGCCTCTACCTAGGATAGAACTCACAACCTCCTGATTGTGAGGCAAGAGCTCTACCTCTAGGCCATAGCAGCTATAGCTTACCACTTTGCAATTTCAGCAGTCTAACTTTGCCAGCAGTTCATCTCCCAGCAATTTGTCTCATTACAGCCACCGTAGTTAGTTTCATTTTACCACGTGGCTTGCAAGCCTCAGTCAGCTGTAGGTCGGGAGGTCGATAATCTCTTCTTGTGCCCTGTTTGCTGCAAAGAGGTAAATTGCTGGCAGGCAGAGGCCAAAGGGTGGGGGTGGCTGGGTGGGGCTACATTCGGTGTATAAGACGCACCCAAATTTTCACCCTCTTTTTGAGGGTAAAAAGGTGCGTTTTATACTCCGAAAAATACGGTAAATCATTTTTGAACCACATACAAACATGGAAAACATTTGGTTTCTACTGTTGGGTCATATGTACCATACACACCTTGCTTAACCAGCTATACATTAGCATGTACTTTAGGAAAAGTGGTAGATTTTATTGCTTGTAGTTTAACTCAGTTGAATGTGTGAAGAGTAAGGATACGTTACCTCAAATTGGCTTTATATTTAAGGAGTTGAGTTGACATTTTATTGTGTCAGTTAATGAACTGCTGGGGAAAATCTATAGACGAAAAAGAGATAATTAAATGGGTTTTTTTTAGGGAACAAACAAAGAAAGCTTCACATCGCTCTTGAAAATGATGAATTTGTTTTTCATTCCGTCTGGAACTAAACACAGAACTACCATAAATCTGGGATAAGTGTGAGGTAGACCTTCCAGGTTAATTGTGTGGTTGGTATCACTGACACTCAGCAAAAGGCTCAAGCAAGGCTAAACAAACCTGCCTACCAAAACTAAGAAGGTTTTCAACTTGCTCTCACTGTTCCTGAAATAGTCAGTTGTGTTGCCTCAATGATCTAAACAACTTCTTTAAACAAGTCAGGTTATAATCATGTCACAATACCGTATATGTGTTGAAACCAGGTTCTTATTCATAGAGCTATTTGGAAATCTGATATGAAATCAAAAGATATGACAGATGTCCTTTGGTAGATATTGCTACTTTCAAGTTTATTTATGTACATCAGTACATGTTTGACAAACAAACAAATAAAATAAATAAATAAAATAAAAGTGAGCATTCAGTATGTATTTCAAGGTTGAATTGTGGAGTCCTTGGTGCTCTGAGCTTGGTCATTTGCTTGCAGACATTTCATTACCCTAAAAAATCTGAATATGTTGTGAGCTGCCCAGAGTCCCTAGGGAGTTGGGCGGCATACAAATCCATTTAATTAAATTAAATTAATTAAATTAAAGGGCAGCAAAAGCAATAGCACATAGACTTATATACCTCTTCATAGTGCTGTACAGACTGAGTGGTGCAGTGGCCTAGAGGTGGAACTCTCATCTCACGATCAGGAGGCTGTGAGTTTGATTCTAGGTAGAGGTATATCTTTCTCTCTATGGGAACAATGAGACTATATCTGCTGAAAAAAACTCCGCATTAGCAACAGGAAGAGCATCCAGCCAGTAAACACTCAGCTCCATTCAATTGCCCAGATTCCACCCCGCAAGGGATTATGTGATCATTAAAAGATTATGATGACAGTGTTTTACAGCCTCCTCTAAGCAGTTTACAGAGTCAGCATATTGCCCCCAACAATCTGAGTGCTCATTTACTGACCTCAGAAGGATGGAAGGCTGAGTCAACCTTGAGCTGCTCAGAATCAAACTCCAGGAGTGAGTAGTAAGTTAGCCTACAGTACCGCATTCTAACCACTGCACCACCATGGCTCCTTATCTGTGCTAGTGTTGTCTCCTTAATTAGGGTATTGATTACTGCTGCCATGGATCTTTCACTAGTTCTGGATCCATGGACATAAGCAGTGTTGTGACCCCGAATTAAACTATAATTTCATCTTCTATTTTTAGCTCTTTGATTTTATTTTATTTTTTGGAGCCACTATAGTGGGAAGTTGTCAGAATATTGTTGAATAATGTACAGCCTTGTTGTAAGTTCTTTGCCTATATTCATTTGGAATATTTTTAAAATAGAGTATGTATCCAAAGGAGAACCACACTTAACCGGCAATCAACCAGTAACCAATGCAAAGTAGTTCATTCTTCTCAGTTTCATCCACATTGCATCTTCTTTGTGCAGGGAAAGCATAAGAACATAGATGCTGCCTGCTTACCTGTTAGTGATCATAATCCTGCCATGTCTTTCTCAGTTTGGAAAATGTGCTATGTGGTTTGGAAAATGTCCTGTGGCTAATACAAGAGACCTTGCAAAGGTAATTCTCATTGATCTCAATTACAGTATGTCATAACTCCAGAGGTGGGTTGCTCCCAGTTCGCATCGGTTCTATAGAACCGGTAGTTCACATCGGTTTTATAGAACTGGTAGCAGTGGTGACATCATGGAGCCGGTTCTGTCGGTGCTGGTCCATGGGTGCCGCCATCTTTTTTTGGATTTTGGGGGGGGATTTTTTTTTGAATTTTTTGCTGGTTTTTGCTTCTGCGCATGCACAGAAGCTGAGTTTTCGGCACTGTGCATGCACTGCCATCTTGTTTTTGGCTTTTTTTGCTATTTTGTGCTTGTTTTTGCTTTGGTGCATGCGCAGAAGCCGAGTTTTCAGTACTGCGCATGCGCGCACGCAGCCACACACCACAGGAGGAAGCAAATCGGCAGCGAGTTTAGTTAGAACACACCCCTGCATAACTCCCTCTTCAAAAATGATACAAGACACCTGAGAGAGAGAGAGAGAGAGAGAGCTATATTTGTAGGTTCTCAAACTGCGGTGCCTGCAAACTTGACTCTTGTTGTAGAAAATGAGGAAGTTCAGAGAGGGGGTAAAATTTAAGGAATTTCAGAGAGAGGGTTTTGTTTTAAGCTCCATGAGCCTGATGGACTGTCCTGGTAGCCCAGATTTTTAAAAAATAATAAGTATGGGAAGTTTTCCCATTCTGCATATTCTTCCTTAGCACTGAGCAGTAGCTCCCAACATCGTCAACTCCAATTTCTTATTTCACTTAGCCCTACATCATATAATCTGTTCTTAGCTAATTAAGCACTGAAGTCAGTTTGTTCTGGAGGGGAATTATGTTTCTCATTTTCCAATCAGCTGCTTTCATAAGACTCAAAACAGGGTTGCAAAGAAATGACCTTCCCTATTGGTACAAATTCTCAAAGCAGACAAACTAGAATAAATTTTTTCTAGAATCCAGTCCAAACTGGTCCAATGTGGATGAACTGGAGGAGTTTTGACTGGTTTATGAGTCCTTCGTCATTAACATTAGCAGTCAGAGAGGTGTACCCTCAAGCTAATACCTTAATTTGTCTGAATCATATTTCTAAATATACCGTTACAAACAAGATCGTCTTAAGAGTCCTTGCCTGAATGCTTAAAAGATTTAAAATATTGTTTCACAGCTTGAAAATTTAAATGTCAGCATATCTATTTAGTGGGCCACCAAGGGACTAATTAAGATTCCAAAGAAACTAAGTGTGTTTGTATGTATTTGATAAATTTGAACTGCTCAATAATTCCATTACATCCATAGCTTTAGCTCTAAGGTATTTAAACTGCTCCAGTTAAATACTATTGTCTGAATTAACTTATAGGGGGAAAAAAACCTGTAGAAAATGCATAGAATCTGAGCTATATTGTGAGGTTGTTTGATCAAAAAGCTCAGCTGCTCCATTTGCATCTTCATTGACAATAAATGGCTTTGACAACTGGACCTGAACTGAAATGGCATGGAGGGAGATTTGTAGTGAAAACAAGAAGACGTATGAAATTGAAATTGGAATGTGAAATTGTATCTTAATCCTTTAATAGGAAGTTGGTCATCATGAAGCACTTATAAGAGAAACGTCTAAATTTAGATCATTTCGAATATATTTCATCTAAATTGCTACTACCTTGTACATTTCATCTAAATTGCAATCTTTTCCAAAGCAGACATAAGCATATCAGAGTTATCCATATTTTATGTTTAATTTTCATACAAAATCATAGAATTATAGGACTGGAAAATATCTTGGAAGTCTTCCAGGCCAACCCACTGCTCAAGATAGGAAACTTATACCATCCCAGCCAAATAGTTGTCCAGTCTATTTTTGAAAATAGGGATGGAGCACCCACAACTCCAGGAGTCAAGTTATTCCACTGATTAATTGCTTTACCTGTCAGAAAATTTCTTCTTCTAGATTGTATCTCTCTATGACATCACTTCTTTTAGATCAGGCGCTATGCAGAAGTAGTAGTCTGCACTTGAATGTAGACATAACTGAAAGAGAAAACAAGAAGAAATCTGATGCTGGTGCCAGAGGTATAACATGGAAAACTCCAAAATAGACATCCCTGGAGGATCCCATGAGTGAAGATACATTGGAGAAAAATCATAGCATCTGATACTTAGATCCAAAAGTGATAGAATCAAACTAGTTGGATCCCACTTAGTATAAGACTGCATCATCTATAAAAGTGGACAAGTTCATATGACATGTGAATGCCTAATCCTTAAATGGTCTATTTGTAGGTACAACTTAAAAGGATGTTTCCTTATAAAACCCTTAATTTCCTTTCAAGGACTTCCTTCTGAAATATTAATATACATGATTATTAGATTCAATTGAGGATATCTCCCAGGATCCCTTTGCCATCTGAAGTTTTGACTAATCGGGTTCTGCCAGCCTGCCTTCCTGTCCCCGGTTTACATAATATCCTTCCCAACTTCATTGTCTTTCACAGTAACAGGGTAATGTTTTTTGTATGTCTATACTATTAATTGGTTCAGGGAGTTTGAAATGTAATGCTGCTTTGTATTATTTCATTATCACGTTAACCCTGCTTTTTAATTATTTTAAATAACATTAAAAGTTCTTCTTGATCAAAGCAAGGATAATTTAATCTAGAATGCTGTATTCCATAGTGGTAAGGCTGGTCTACTATTAGACAAAGTGTGAGAACTGCATTAAAATTGGTTCTTCTTCAGAACTTGCCTCTGGCTTTTGCAGGAGAACACAGGCATATATGTTATGCAGAATGACCTCATTTAAGCTGCTTCTTTATCTATCTATCTATCTATCTATCTATCTATCTATCTATCTATCTATCTATCTATCTATCTATCTATCTATCTATCTATCTATCCATCCATCCATCCATCCATCCATCCATCCATCCATCCATCCATATCTATCTATCTATCTATCTATCTATCTATCTATCTATCTATCTATCTATCTATCTATCTATCTATCTATCTATCTATCCATCCATCCATCCATCCATATCTATCTATCTATCTATCTATCTATCTATCTATCTATCTATCTATCTATCTATCTATCTATCTATCTATCTATCTATCTATCTGTCTATCTACAGTATATCTCTATCTCTATCTCTATCTCTATCTCTATCTATCTATCTCTATCTCTCTATCTCTCTATCTCTATCTCTATCTCTATCTCTATCTCTATCTCTATCTCTATCTCTATCTCTATCTCTATCTCTATCTCTCTGTATATCTGTATATCTATATATCTATATATCTATATATCTATATCTATATCTATATCTATATCTATATCTATATCTATATCTATATCTATATCTATATCTATATCTATATCTATATCTATATATCTATATATCTATATCTATATTTATATCTATATCTATCTATATCTATATCTATCTATATCTATATCTATGCCAAATACCACTCACTCATCATGAAATCTCCAGAACTGTAAAGCCTACAAACTTGAAACTTGGCATGTATGTTCCTCTTGGCTTCTAGGTGCTCGCTAAGAAAGGAATTTTTGAAATCACCATCAGATCATTAGTATTTCTTATACAGTATTATATTAATTAACGCGCTCTGATGCTAAGGAGTTAGACGTTCTACTCCCCCTTCCCACCTGAAAAGAACTCTGTTCCAACTGCCAGTTGCCTTATATTAACACATTCTGATGCTACACCTTCGCTTAACCAGGTGTGGGCATAGCCAGCGCGTGACTCATCCGAGGGCTGGGAGTTTAGACATTCTACTCCCCCTCCCCACCTGAAAAGAACTCTGTTCCAAATACCAGCTGCCTTATATTAATACGCTCTGATGCTAAGAAGTTACACATTCTACATAAATTTTCAAGCTTTAGGTGTCAATGTATCAAGCCCCATCATAACTAGTCATTAATTTTCAAGCTTTAACTGTCAATTTATCAAGCCCAATCACATAGTTTCATAGTGAACCACTGGTATCCAGCAACTAGTATGTAATAAGGAAAGGAAGTTATACTTCGCCAGTGGGCAAAATGCCTTTCTCTCTGCATATTCTAAAAACAGATATGGCAACTTCAGTGGCCAATCAGATGTCTATTAGAAGACCACAGAAAGGACATAATATCATGATCTTGTATGGCTTGGTGCCTTTGAATTGCATAATACTATAAACTCTCTAGAATATGTTACTGTCATCCTGCTAAGATCAAACAGCCGTGGAGAATAAATAGTCCATATGAGCTTCATTCCCATATTTTGTTTTGTTTTGTTTTGTACTTAGATTGCAAGTGCTGCTGAAGTGAGCAATGCCCCTGGGTGGCATACAAATTAAAAATAACCAAGTATCTAAAAATACAAGAAAAAGGGAAATAAATATTAGAGGAAAACAAATATACACCTTTGCAAGACAACATGTACATAGCAATAGCAATAGCACTTTACAGCATATTGCCTCCAACAAACTGGATCCTATTTTACTGACCTTGGAAGGATGGAAGGATTAGTCAACCTTGAGCCCCTTCAGGACTGAACACCAGGCTGTGAGCAGAGCCTGCGAGCTTTTAACCACTTGAGCCGAGGTGGCGCAGTGTTAAAAGCAGCACTGCAACCTACTTCAGCTGACTGCTAGTTCAGCAGTTCAGCTGTTCAAATCTCACTGGCTCAAGGTTGACTCAGCCTTCCATCCTTCTGAGGTCGGTAAAATGAGGACCCAGATTGTTGGGGGCAATATGCTGACTCTGTAAATCGCTTAGAGAGGGCTGTAAAGCACTATGAAGCGGTATATAAGTCTAAGTGCTATTGCTATTGCTATTGCTATACAGCATTTTAACCTCTGTGCCACCAGGGCTCCTACACACCAGAACTTGGGGGAAAGAGGGGTGTTCAATGCTTGTTGAAAGATTTGGGGTCTCAGGGTAATTTGAACCCTCAGACCTGATGCCACAATTGTGCTTCCTGTGTCCCATCTGGGATGCTTCTTTGTTTTCTGTTAAGATATTCATGAACTGGGAGAGCCAATGGTAACAAGGTTAGCCAATGAATAGGCATAGCAACTGAATCAGCCAATAGGAGCTAACCATTTCTGAGTCTGTGCAGAGAATCGAAACTGGAACTTTAGCTTAAGGCTGGGTGTGGCTCCAGTCTCCACTCTGTACTCTTCCCCTCTGAACTCTGCTGAAGTGAAATGAAATGAAATGAAATGAAATGGAGAGAGAGAGAGAGAGAGAGAGAGAGAGAGAGAGAGAGAGAGAGAGAGAGAGAGAGAGAGAGAGAGAGACTAATATTTTCAGGGAACAGTAATTAAGAAGGGCAGATGTAGTTAAAATTGGCCTTTTTCATCCCACCACACTGAGATTCATTTATCATAAAGAAACTAAACAACCAAAAATAAATTTCAGAAGCTAATTGAAATACTGCATTCTATAACTTAAAGAACTAGCAATGTATTGGTTGAGATTCAGCCACATTATATTTGAATAAACAAGGAAATTGACAGGAGGGAGAGAAAGAACTGGGATAACATTTCTTTTTCAGCCCTCAATTGCCCTACAGTCCAGTTTCTTAATACACAATTATTACAACAAAGTATATGTGCAACTTCTTTGTTAAGTACAAGAACTCTTCTCCCAGGCACGAAAAATAACAATTTGGTATTGTTGAGCCCAAAGTTCTGTTTAAGTTTACAATGAAAACTCCCAAAATCTATTTGACAGTACCACAGGTGGTCCTCACTTAACAATCAGTTGCTTAGCAACCATTCAAAGTTACGATGGACCTCCCCAGAGCAACTGACGACATGTTTTCGAAGTTCTGACAGTTGTATCCTCTGCCCTAGTCATGTGTTTCCATTTTTATGGTTGGCAACTGGCTCACATTTACAGCTGTTTGCAGCAATCCTCAGTCACATGTCTGCATTTTTTCAGCTTTTTGCTGGTTTTCGGCATTTATTTCCAGTTTCCCCAAAAAAAGGCCATTGCAGAAAATAGATTGCTTTATTTTTTTTTTAATTTTTATTATATATACAAACAACACATACATAAACAAGACAGACAAACATATATGGGTACAATTTCCCCATGTTTACAGTAAGCATCTCTCGGTTTGTATCCACCAATATACTTTCCCTATACAAATATATTTACATTTTTATAAATTACTTGTTCTTTCTCTCTTCTTTCTTCTTCTACATTATTCTATACAATAATCCATAAAAGTTTGATGTTATTCTTTCAAGTATTGACAGTTCTAGTTCATCTTTTATCCGTTCTTTCTTTCTTTCAGCCATTCGTATAATTTGTTCCATACTGAGTAGTATTCGGTGTCTTCTTTTTCTTTTATTTTCCTTGTTAATTGGTCTATTTCAGCGCAATCCAATATTTTTCTAATTATGTCCTCGTCTTTTGGTGTTTCCTCATTTTTCCAAAATTGTGCATATGTTATTCTAGCCGCAGTAGTGATGTGTATAATCAAGTAATTTATTTCCTTTTTATATTTTTTGTCAATTACCGTATTTTTCGGAGTATAAGACGCACCTTTTTCCTCCCTAAAAGTGGCTGAAAATTTGGGTGCGTCCTATACTTCGAATGTAGCTTTTTTTTCAGCCCTAACTAGGTGCTAACAGATCTTCCCAGCTCTTACCTTGCAGGCTTTTTCATTGTTACTCTCTCCAAAGAATGTTTTTCCAGCCCTAAGTCTTTGCAGAATTTTTTTTCATTGCTCTACTTGCTCAGAATAAGTTTTTTTCTAGCCCTAACCAGGTGCTAACTATCTTCCCAGCTCTTACTGGCTTGCAGGCTCTTTCATTGTTACTCTCTCAGAAGAAGGTTTTTTTAAGTCCTAACCAGGAGATAAAATAATGTGCTGAAGCTGCTCCGAATAAGTTTTTTTCTAGCCCTAACCAGGTGCTAACGATCTTCCCAGCTCTTACTGGCTTGCATGCTCTTTCATTGTTACTCTCTCAGAAGAAGGTTTTTTTAAGTCCTAACCAGGAGATAAAATAATGTGCTGAAGCTGACCAGACTAAGGATGCTAGCCAGATGAATACCTGGTAGGCAGATTGTTTTTCCCTATTTCCCCAAAAACTAAGGTGCGTCTTATACTCCGGTGCGTCTTATACTCCGAAAAATACGGTATGCCCAATAGAAATAATTCAGGCTTCCTCTCTATGTCTTCTTTTATTATCTGCTTTAACCATTCTATTGTTCACTCAATGATCACAGAATTAATGGCCACAGTTATTGATTAATGACTGCTGAAAAGAAAGGTTATGAAATCAGACATGGTCATGTGGTGATCCACTTAACAATTTACAACTGTAATCCCAGACTCAATTATAGTCATAAATCAAGAACTACTTGTAATGGTAGTTCACTATTAGCCATACATACGGTAGATGTCAACTACTTTGAAAACAGAAACATGTGTAAGATGTTTTCTGTAACTATCTACACTTTACTCAGCTGAATAGGAACACACCGAAAATATATTTCTAAACTCTGCCAATATGTTCTGACGTTTAAATAATCTGATTCAAGATGTATTAATGTTCTATTATGTTAAAAAAATCTTATTATGTTTACTACACTCCAGGTTGGAAATGAATTTGCTTTCTGAAATCCTTTCTAAAATATTCTTTAAATTCTCTTGAATGGCTAAGAAATATTGGGTGTGGATTTCTTATTCCAAATCACTATTTAATAGATAATAATTTGCAATTCCAAAACTGACATGCAATGACCAGTACACACTGGTGGTTTCCAATTAATACTGTTGCATCCAGATTTTATTCCAGATCCAACATTAAATTGACTTTCTTTAAAACGTCATCCCCCCCCAAAAAAAGTTATGTTTCTTCCCTCTGTAAGGAGGTGAGCCTCTTCCATGTGGCAGTTGCTGGCTCTGAAATTCTCTTAATCCAATTATCTTCTGCTCCAGAATCTCAGTTTAGAAATGGTGCAGTCACTAAGCTCACATTTGATGCAAAAATCTGAAGGTTGGCTAGAGGTGAAACCATTCAGCAGAAACCAAACTATTACATGGACTTTCAGCTAAGCATGCACAAAATTGGGAAGGGTAATTTAACACCCTAAGATACAACTCTGAGCATATTTATTTATGAAACAAGCCAGGGGTGGGTTCTAACTTACCTCACTGCCAATTCGCTTCCTCCTGCGCTGCATGGGCGCGCACGTACTTTGCGCGCACGTCCATGCACAGTGCCAAAAAAATAAATAAAATAAAATAAAAAGCCAAAAACAAGATGGCGATGCATGTGTAGTGCCGGAAACTCAGCTTCTGCACATGCACAGAAGAAAAGAAATGTGCGTGAAACATCGCGATGTACACCGGTAGCAAAGGTAACTGGAACCCACCCCTGATCTAGAAGCACCACCCCTGGTCAGGATCACAGCCAGAGAACACCTATCACCACTGGGACCACTTCAGTCTTTATTCTCCACATCTTATCTAATTCCTCCTTCAGGCCCTGATACTTCTCCAGCTTCTCATACTCCTTCTTCCTGACATTGCTGTGAGTTGATTGTGACAATCTATATCTATTACTACCATTGTTTTCAGCTTCTTATCAATTACTACAATGTCTGGTTGTTTGGCCAGGATCTGCCAGGATGTCAGGTATTGGCTAATCAATCAGATTCCCAAGTCAGGGGTGGGTTCCTCCTGGTTCGGACCGAATCGCCAGAACCGGTAACGGCCCGCTGGTGATGTCACTGTCGGTGCCGGTCCGTGCAGGCTGCCATCTTTTTCGGGGGTTTTTTTTGCAAATTTTTCCCCTTCCGCTGCTTGAAAAAGGGCCCTCCTGCCTGCCTGCAGGTTAATACTGACCTTTATTTCTTTGCCCGAAGCACAGCTGATAAGCTCCTCAGCTGTGTTTCAGGCTGATTCCTGCTTCTGAGCATGCGCGGAAGCCAAATCGCACAAGGGGATGCGCATGCACGAAACATTGCAATGCGAACCGGCGGCGAAGGTAAGTGGAACCCACCCCTGTCCCAGGTACTGGCTATATATGTATTCCTTACTCAGAACTTTTACTATTACTTATAGTCCACATACAATATTTCCCATTTTCATTATTTCAGAAACATATTTACACACAATGACCTGATTTTTTTCCCTCTTGAGAACAGACTTCCCCCACCCCATGCTGTAATTACAATCAATCTTTGAAAAGATGAAAATCCTGTTCAAAAATACCTCTTTACCATCTCTGTAAATTGGCTTGGATGAAAAGAAACAGGTAGCAATCTGCTTTAGCAAAAGGTTTCTGAATCTTTTATCTTCAGCAAAGCAAAGCAAAAAAAAAAAAGTAATTTTGAAGATGAGAATCATCTTTTAAGGAGCTGACCAAAAACAGTATTGAAAGAAAAATTAATAGATTTAATCATGAAAGAAGAAAAATATTAGCAGTAACATTGACGCTGCCGTGAATAACTCAGAGAAAACTGGTAGCAGGTTCTCATAACACTGGATTGTAAATAAATTAGTTACTGACAAGAGATACAGTCTGAAGTCAAGTGTCATCTTCCATAAATAAAGGGGGAATAGTGCTCTGCTAAATCTTTCAGGTATAAATGTGCTACAGTTCCAAGCCTCTAAATCCAGAAATAAACATAATGCTTATAAATATTCAGTTTAGCCTTTGAATGCAAGAATAACACAATGTCAAAAGTTGGACACCATATTTCAGAAAAAAATATTTCAAGGTTAAACAAACCATATTGTGGAAGAATGAATTACTGGCAGTCTCTGGTGAAGAATTTGTTGCTGTGAAGAAAGTTGCATGGCCCATTTGTTGCACCATTGTTTACATATCTTTCAGATAGATTTAACTTTTTCAAACCGCATTCTGAAAAATTAAAGCAATGCCACTTAGATTGCTTTGAATGCTTGGATTTTCTTTGGCTTGCATAACCCCCTCCTTCCATTAATGGAATGGACACACACAAAGAGATCTAGCCCACATAGCTTGTGGTGTGTGTGTGTGTGTGTGTGTGTGTGTGTGTGTGTGTGTGTGTGTGTGTGTGTGTGTGTGTGTAAAATGAACATCAGATATTACAAGTTACTACAGAATCCCCCCTCAATACTTGAAAGTTACTACAAATCATCCATACTTGTAGCAGTGCTCCAATATTTGAGGGGCTTCTATGAAGACAAGGGGCTCAAACTATTTTTCATAGTAAGAAGGCAAGGCAAGAAACAATGGATGGAAACTAACCAAGGAAATAAGCAACCTAGAACTAAGAAGAAAATTCCAAACAGTGAGAGCAATCAACCAATGGAATAGCTTGCCTCCAGAAGTTGTGGGTGCTCCATCACTGGAGGCTTTCAAAAAGCCATTTGTCTGAAATGGTAGAGGGTGTCCTGCTTGAGCAGGGGATTGGACTAGAAGACCTTCAAGTTCCCGTCCAACTGTATTATTCTATGTTCTATGAGCCTCTTTAGATGTACTTACATAGTCTTCAGCTTATGACCATAATGAAGACTGCCCATCATGGTCATAAGACATGACAGTTTTAAAACAAGGTCATTCATATGACGGGCCTGATTTTATGACATTTCTTACAGTGGTCATTAAGCCAATGCTACGATTGTTAAGTGAATCAATGGTTGGCTATGGACTGCTGTTTTTGGCAAAACCATGGTAAAATATAGTCACATGGACGTGGACTGTTGCAAGTGGATACAAACACAGCTGTGTTGTTGAGCACCCAAAGTTTGGTCATGTGACTAGGAGGGTGACCATTGGGCTTTTGAATCTGGGTTGTAAGTAGCACCTAGGTGGGTCCATCATAATTTCAAACAATTGCTAAGTAACTAGTCGTAAGTCAAGGACTACCTGTACTATATCCACCTCTATTCGCTGTCTTAGATTATGTTCTAATAGTAAAACATATTTCCAATTCAGTTGCATGCCATATTTTTCTAGTGTCACACTTCCCCAAAGGAGGGAAAACATCCAGTATACATCTTAAGATATACACATGAAAAATTTAGGCTGTAAGTCAGCAGTGTTTCTGCTTGAGGCTGGCATGAAAAATTACAGACCAACTTTGAGAAAACTTTACAAAATTGTATTTTGCCTACAAAACCGTGTTTTGATTTGAGGAAATAGCACTGGATATTTACTGTACATTCATATGCAGACCACTGCTACATAATATTTTGTCCGCTGCATTTTATCATTTTTTTTTAATTTCCAGATATTTATTTAACCCAAAAGACAACAGCCTGTTTTTAAACATTAAGGTATGGTAGCATCCCAAAAGGAGAACCAGGTTTACCACTCATACCGTTCTTACTAGTACAAGACTGAAAAACAAGGAAAAATCAGAGAAATTCTAATGGACATTGTTTGACTCCAGATTAAAGGATTATGGTCAACTTTCACTTAGATATATCAAGCAAAAGGAGACTACCACTACTTTGGATAATTAGTACTGCTATCAAATTATTCCTACAAAATAAACACATGCATGAACACACACATACATAAAAATATTCTCCAATGTAAATGATATACTCTGAAACAATGGAGAATAGATCTTGACTTTCGGCTGGTTGTCATCTTCAGATACTTAGAAAGTACTCATGTATCTTTCCATTGTGTCCTCTTCTTAAGATTAAACATGCCGAGTTCCTTCAGTCACTCTTGATAAGATTTACTTTCTGGTCACTTGATGATCTTCATTGTTCTTGTCTGAGCTGCAGGAAGGATATCATGGAATTCTGCGAATCCTGAAGGCATTGCGTCCCATTCATGGGGGTGGTGGAATGTGGGGAGCAGCAAACCTGAGGGGGAAGCGAAACTGAATCTACTAGAACTGTATGTCATGTGACACATAATCATCCATGAAAGCCCCTCAGCAAGCCACGAGTGCATCAGAATGAAGAAACACACATCGTAATCATAGAATCATAGGGATAGAAGGGAGGTCTTCTAGTCCAACCAACCCCTTGCGGAAGACAGGAATCTTATAGCATCCCAGTCTGTTTTTGAAAACCTCCAGTGATGGCATACTCACAACCCCAGGAGGCAAACTATTCCATTGACTAATTGCTCTTAATGTAAGAAAATGTATCCTTATTTCTAGGTTGCATCTTTCTTTGACAAGCTTCCACTCATTCCTTCTTGTCCTGCCTTCTGGTGCCCTAGATAATAAGTTGATCTGCTCTTCTTTGTGACAGCCCCTCAAGTGCTGGAAGACAGCTATCATGTCCTCTCTAATCCTTCTCTTCAATAAGCTAGACCAGGGGTCGGCAACCTTAAACACTCAAAGAGCCACAAAGGTCCTAACCGGAAGGCCCCCGTTCAATTCTTGAGCCTACTGGAAGTCCGGTTCCCCCACCATAGAGTCTCCTCCTAGTGTGGCGTCCTTTTTCCTCTACCAGTCCTAACCGAAAGCCCTATCAATTGTGGAGTTGACTGGAAAACCCACTCCTTGCCATAGAGTCTCCTCCTGGCACTCCCTGCTTCCCCCTCCCCCAACCGGAAGCTCTTCTCAAAATTGTGGTGCTGACCAGCAACAGGGAGCTGCAGCAGATGGATGAAAAGGCCACATGTGGCTCCAGAGACCAGGTTGCTGACCCCTGGGCTAGACATACCTAGGTCCCTCAACTGTTCATCAAATGATTTAGCCTTTATCATCTTTATTGCTGATGCAAATTCTACCCCTGATATACTTTCACAAAACATCTCTGTGCATGTATAAAAGGCGAAATGTTCATAATGCCGGTCCTTTATTCTCTGTTCCACCACCTGGATAACCATGACTGTCAGCTGCAATGCTATTATCAGCCCTTCAAAAAGCTTGTTGAGAGATTACTCTCTTCCCTAGAGAAATCTAGGCATATCATCTACCCATTTTCTTTTGTCTTTCAAATGGCCATCTGTGCTCAGCTCTAAGTTATATACTGTAATGCTATTTTCTCTCTCTCTTTTTCCTTCTCCCATTGTTGTCATCCTTTACTTATCCTGCAAGACCTTCAGGAAGAACTCTGAATTGTTATTTGCTAAAAAAATACCCATATATATAATAATTTATTGGGAAGAGGAGGAGGAGGAGGAGGAGGAGGAGGAGGAGGAGGAGGAGGAATATTTATCCATGTCACAAAGCGACACTGAAATAGAATGCCTACACCTAAATGTGTTTACTAAATACTTGTTTATTCAACAGGATGACATGGTGTAAAAACACTTTTCATATTGCTAGACATGTCCTCATTGTACCAGGCTGCAATATTTTTCACTGATTAAGCATCTACACACCCACATGTACAGTCTAAAAAAAACCCTAGACCATCTGTGATTGGGTCATCTTGATATCTGATTATCTAAGCTGCAAATTTCTGAGAGACCTTAGATCATACATCTATTTCAATTTGCTCCAAAAATTTCAACACTTTTCATCTATTTATATTAATTAGCAGGTGGCAAAATTGTTCCTCCTTCAGGTCATCTGTTTGCTGGCTATTCCCTTCTTAGCTATGAAGGGAAATTCAGGGAACTAAGCAGCTTTCTATCTCAAGGAATTTCATGGACTGCAAAAGACTACTCTAGTTCTTTGCTGCCAAATAATAGATGTCTGAATTATTATAGTTCAAAACTGGTTTTATCCAGGGGTGAAATGCTCCCGGTTTGGGTGGGCTGGTTAGTCGTCATAGAGCCGATAGCGATAGCAGCGCGAGGCTTACCCCACCCACCTGCACCCACCTGGATGCCGCCATTTGGGTTCTTTTACCCTCTGCGCATGCGCAGAACACTTTGCGCATGCGCAGAGGGTAAAAGAACACAAATGGCGGCATCCAGGCAGGTGAAGGCGGGTGGGGGAAGCCTCCCACTGCAATCGCTATCGGCTCTACGACAACCGACCGGCCTGCCCGAACCAGGAGCATTTCACCACTGGTCTTATCCTCTAGAGCAGGGGTCTCCAACCTTGGTAACTTTAACACTTGTGGACTTTAACTCCCAGAATTCCTCAGCCAGCAAAGCTATCTACTTCCATTTGCGTGCTTTCAAACAGCTAGGTTGGTAGAAGCGGGGGCAAGGACGGGAGCTCACATGAACGTGGTACTCAGGTCTTGAACCTGGGCTGCCAACTTTCCAGCCAACAAGCCCAGCATGCTAACCACAGGTGGGATTCAACGGGTTCTTACTGGTTAGTAAATTGCTTATGCGGTTTGGAGAACCTGTAAAAAATAAAGTGCAAGAGAGGTTCTCTCTCTCTCTCTCTCTCTCTCTCTCTCTCTCTCTCTCTCTCTCTCTCTCTCTCTCTCTCTCTCTCTCTCTCTCTCTCTCTCTCTCTCTCTCTCCCTCCCACCCTCCCTCCCTCTCCCTCCCTCCCTCCCTCCCTCCCTCCCTCTCTCTCTCTCTCTCTCTCTCCAGTTAATAGCTTCACTTAACAGTTTCAGCTGGAATGCAGCTGATACACGCTGAATCAAATCAATAAATCAAATCAAGAGCTGAGGTGGAGCAGTGATTAAAGTGCAACACTGCAATTCAGCAGATCAGCTGTTCAAATCTCACTGGCTCAAGGTTGACTCAGCCTTCCATCCTTCTGAGGTCAGTAAAATGAGGACCCAGATTGTTGGGGGCAATATGCTGAACTCTGTAAACCGCTTAGAGAGGGCTGTAAAGCACTATGAAGCAGTATATAAGTCTAAGTACTATTGCCAATAAACAACAGAAACTTTATTTATTTATTTATTTGTTTGTTTATTTATTTGACAAACATGTATAGGATAGTAGTAGTTTACTAGTAGTAGTTTACTAGTAGTTTACTTATGTATAAACATAAGTAAAAAGTAACGATAAAAGAGGACAATACGACAGTAGGACAGGGACGGTAGGCACAGTGGTGCGCTTATGCACGCCCCTTACAGACCTCTTAGAAACGGGGAGAGGTCGACTGTAGACAGTCTAAGGTTAAAGTTTTTGGGGTTTGGAGAAGAAACCACAGTCAGGTAGTGCATTCCAGGCATTGATCACTCTGTTGCTGAAGTCGTATTTTCTGCAGTTGAGTTTGGAGCGTTTTACATTTAGTTTGAATCTATTACATGCTCGTGTATTGTTGCGGTTGAAGCTGAAGTAGTCATTAACAGGAAGGACATTTTGGTATATGATTTTATGAACTACATTTAGATCAGATCGGAGGCGAAACTGACAGGATTAGGGCAGGGAAACCCATCAATCACCCATCTAGGGATGGGATTAATCTTCCCTTCAGGAAGAAGGACAAAATTACAAACATTTTCATTATAAAGAGTATTAAGTAACACGTCTGTGATCAGCTGATACTCCCTGGAGTTTCCCAAGATCTTTTATAGCTGCTGCAGTGTTGGCTACTTCTTGTTTCTCCCTGGGGAGAAAAGATACAGGAGGGGACAATGATGCAGCTTGATCATACAGGCCATGAATTTAATGCACGTGTGGTCCAGCCAGCTGTATTGCTTCTGCTGTGAAGCACCCAATTTAGAACATAGAGAACATAGAATAATAGAGTTGGAAGGGTTAATGGCTTTTGGCAGCATGCCCAGGCTTTCAATTAGCTTGAGCAGCGGCTCTTAGTTTCCCTCTTTGCTTTGGGGTCGACTTTTTTTAAAAGGGGAATGGCTGTTTTAAGTTTTTTGCATTTTAGTGGTTCCTGGCACTATCCTATGGGGTGTACTTCCCTCACTCTTTTTGAAAGCCTCTAGTGATGGAGCACCCACAACTTCTGAAGGCAAGCTATTCCATTGGTTGATTGGTCTCACCCTTAGGAAATTTCTCCTTAATCCTAGTTTGCTTCTCTCTTTGGTTAGTTTCCATCCATTGTTTCTTGTTGTGCCTTTTGGTGCTTTGGAAAATAGATTGACTCCCTCATTTTTGTAGGAGCCCCTCAAATTTCCTGACAGAACAATTAATCTGTGGAACAACTTGCCTCCAGAAGTTGTAAATGCTCCAACCCTGGAAGTTTTTAAGAAGAGATTGGATAATCATTTACCTGAAGTGGTGTAGGGATTCCTGCCTAAGCAGAGGGTTGGACTAGAAGACCTCCAAGGTCTTTTCCAACTCTGTTATTCTATTATGTTCTAAATATTGGAACAGTGCTATTTTATTGTGCTATTTTATTGTGAGTTGGACTAAGGAGAAATTTCCTAAGGGTGAGGCCAATCAAGTTGGCCACGCCCACCAGTCACACGATCCGTTTCCCACAGAACACAGTGGGAGCCACAAAACCTGGGTAGGTGTGGCTGGAGGGGGTCATGTTACTGGGTGGGAGTGACATTGAGTTGGCCATGCCCACCCACTCACATGCCCACCCACCCACATCCACCCACTCATATGACCACCAAGCCACACCCACAGAACCGGTAGTAAAAAAATTAAATCCCACCGCTGATCTTTTTTTATATAATTTTTTAAAATCTTTTTCTCCACCATTACATACATATATAAATATCTGTACCTTACACCATATCAATATCCATAGTTGTACAAATTTATACATTCTTATATCACCACTGATCTTAAACCATTGAGCAACTGTGCTGCCCTATCATATCCTTAGCTCTAGTAAAACTCAGCATTTTGATTACTTTGGTTTCCGCCACAGAAGAAGATTTTAGCCATGTGAACAGAAAACTGTTCTGTTATCAAGTTCTGAAATTAAAGTATGTAAAATACCCATCTGAAACTGTGGAGCATCAGTACGTATAGCCCTTGGTACATGTGTGTATTAAAGACAAGATATAGTTATCTCACATTTAAAAACTTGGGGAGGACCTAAATCCTGAAGAATGGTTAAAAATTAAGACACATTAACAAATATTTAAGAAACCTTTCTCCAAAGTGGAAAAGAAATGACTGCATAAATGCATGTACAAAAATCACAAATACATATGAGTATGGTAGATGTAATAATTATTTAGGAGTGAAATTTATGGGGGGGGAATGTAAAAAAACTTACTATATGTTATGACACATCCCCCCCCCCGCATAGGTTCTCAGGAGAAATCAGAAGTCTTCATGGTTTTGTCCCATTTGTTCTGTTACTACTTATTGTGTGTATGTCCTAAATATTTCTGTAGAATACCAAGTTGAAAAAGGTGACGCTTTATGCATTTACTCATGCTGAAAAGCCTATTGTGATAAGAGTTTCTGGCAAAGGCTTTGCAAATATTGGTGTGAATGAAGCTTAATAATTTGATTTGCAGGAGTTCCTGTTGCCTTGTTTATCTACAGTTCAGTGAACATGCTGTCATTTAGCAAGCACCTTGGAAAAAATGAAAAAGCAAACAGATTACTAACATGAATGCAAATTGATGGGATTACTTGTGTTGATTTCAGTCCCAGATCCGGCCATCAGCTATGAATATTGGTTAAGACTTCACAGATATAAATATGAAGGGACTTTTCCCCTCACTATAAAAAAATAGAATATTTTCTCCAGTATTTTAGCGTCTTATGCTTCAGTTGTTTTCAAGAATACAAATCAGAGATGGGTTCATCCCGGTTCCTCCCAGTTCTCCCGAACCGGTAGCAAACCGCTGGTGGTGTCACGATGACGTCACGGAACCGGTTCTGTCGGTGCCGATCCATGGCACCATCATCTTTTTTTATTATTTTTTTCAGATTATTTTTTTAAAAAAAATTTCAAAAAAATTTCCAGCCTTTTTTTCTTCTGCGCATGCACAGAAGCTGAGTTTCCAGCACTGCACATGCATTGCCATCTTGTTTTTGAGTCTTTTTTATTTTTTGGGATTTTTTGCCACTGCACATGCGTGCACAAAGCACATGTGCGGCCACGAGGCATGGCCACGCGGTGCGGCCATGCGGCGCAGGAGGAAGCGAACCAGCAGCAAGGTAAGTTAGAACCTACCCCTGATACAAATGTAAAATAATCATAGAAATAGAAACAGAAGTAATAATAGATTGCACAACCACTACTCTTGTCCATAAAACTCAATCATTACGATTTTAAAAAAATCAAGACTTTGTATATTATTCAGATGATAATTTATGTCCTCCCACATGGTCTAAACTCATAGTCTGTGTGGCATTTTTATGAAAATGTTTTCTCCTGTGAAAGAGGCTGAATTTTTTACTTTGGCCTCAAGATACTGGATAATTTATTTCAAATTTAAAATGTGTCTTGGTAGTGTCTTTGAGCTAATTTGTTGGAAATGGAGGCTATTACTTATCATAGTGATTTCCATTAAACATCTTTTCTTTAGTGGAGATTCCACTCATCCTTCTAACCTTAAAACTCTGTAGGAACTTCCTCATGAGGGAGGGGTTTAACTAAAGTTTGGGAAGCCACAAGTGCTGCATGCCACAGGAAAATTATCATGCGACAAAAAAACCCCACAACAAATTTTGTTCATAGCCTTTGGGCAGCACATAACAAAAGAAGTTGAAATATATTGTCTCCATCCTATAAAAAATTCACCAAAATGTTTCTTCTCTGTTGAAAGCAAACTAGAAGCTGTAGGAAAATTCAGGATAAATATTCAGCATGGCATTCATTCTCCTCTCTAGTTACTTTCTTCCTCTATGATCTTTGCATGCCCTCTCAAATTCATTGGTATTTGATTTGTGTGCGTTGGTGGGAAAATGTTTCTGTGCTTCAAAACCTGCTTCAGAGCTCAGTAGCAAAAGATGAGAGACTTGCAAACAACACAAGGAATTCTGTTGACATCTGATGGGCTTCAGATGGATCAAAAGGGAACATTTCTCAAATATTACTGACATTTTGAAGAAGTGGCACAGCTTCCATGACCAAATCAACTCATCTCTAAGACTAAATCAACACTTTAATCACAGTACCACACAGAATTTCAATCCATGCACTGATTCAATGCTGGGATCTTCAGGACATAATCAACTACACTGCAGCCTTATCTTGCAACTGGTCCTGAGTCTTGCTCCTGCTCTATCAAACTTCTAAAAATAAATAAAGTTAAACCAGTAGCCAACATGGGTTCATCAAAAACAAATCTTATTTTATTCTTTGACAAAGTGACTAAATTAGTAGATTAGTGAAATACTGTGGAAATAGAATACATAGATTTCAGTAAGGCACTTGACAAAGTAGATTGCAACCTACTTCTTGGTAAGCTATAAAAATGTGGGATAAACACCATCACCACCAGATGGATATGTAACTGGCTGACAAACCACACTAAACATGGAGGGAAGTAAATAGTGAGGTACCTTAAGGTTCAGTTTTAGGCATAGTACTCTTCGATATCTTCCTAAACTATCTAGATAAGGGAAGAGAAGAGGAACTCATCAAATTTGCAGATGACACTAAGCTGGCAGGAATTTAATTTAATTTAATTTAATGGATTTGTATGCCGCCCAACTCCCTAGGGACTCTGGGCGGCTCACAGCATATTCGGATCCATTACAACAATATAAAATTCCATAAAATACAATAATTAAAAACATACAAAAGTTAAAAGAGTATCTCACATTCAAAAAAAAAAAACAAGTGGGGAGACCCATATCTAAACTAGTCGGTCTCACTTTCACCCTGCCTGCCAGAAGAGCCAGGTTTTTATTGCTTTCCGGAAGGCCAGTAGGGTGGGGATGGTCCTGATCTCCGGGGGAAGCTGGTTCCACAGGGAGGGAGCTCCCACAGAGAAGGCCCTCCCCCTCAGCCCCGCCAGCCGACATTGCTTGGTCGACGGGACCTGGAGGAGGCCGACTCTGTGGGCCCTAACTGGTCATAGGGAGGTATGCGGCAGGATGCGGTCCTGAAGGTAACCTGGCCCTGGGCCATCTAGGGCTTTAAAAGTAACGACCAACATCCTAGATGATAGCCAACATCCTAGATGATAGGCTCAAGATCCAGATGGATCTCAACAGATTTGAATACTGGGCCCTGCCTGACAAAATGAAATTCGATGTGGATAAAAGTAAGTTTTTACACTTAAGCAGGGAAAACCAACTGTACAAGCAGAGATTAGGTGAAACCTGGCTCACAAACAGTATATGTGAGAGGGACTTCAGAGTAGCAGTGGATGATCACTTACATATGAGCCAGCAGTGTGCAGCAAAAACCAAAAAAGCTAATACAATCCTTGGTGGTATAAACAGAGGCCTAGAATCAAAATCATGTGAAGTATTAGTACCGCTTTATAAAAACTTAGTAAGACCAGACCTAGAATATTGCATCCAGTTTTGGTCACCATATGACAAAAAAGGATTTGAATCTTTGGAAAAAGTGCAGAGAAGAGTAACTAAGATAATTAAAGGCCTGGAGACTAAAACATATGAAAAATGTTTGCGGGAACTGGGTATGGCTAATCTATAGAAAAGAAGGTCTAGGGGTGACATGATAGCAGTGTTCCAGTATTTGAGGGGCTGTCACAAAGAGGAGGGGGGGTCAAACTATTTTTCAAAGTACCAGAAGGCAGAATAAGAATCAATAGAATTGTTATTCTATTGAATTAATCAATAGAATAAGAAAGTAATCAAAGAAAGAAGCAACCTAGAACTAAGGAGATATTTCCTAATGGTGAGAACAATCAACCAGTGAAATGCCTTGCCTTCCGAAGCTGCGGGTGGCCCATCACTGGAGGCTTTCAAGAAGAGACTGGACAGCCACTTGTCTGAAATGGTATATAGCCGTGATGGCGAACCTTTTTTTCCTCGGGTGCCGAAAGCACGTGCGCACGTGCCCACACCCATAATTCAATGCACCCCATGTGCCCCGCCCCTGCGCATGCGCACACGACCCCCCCTGCTCTTCCATTTCCCAACTTCCGGTGGGCCCGGTAGGCCCATTTTTTCACCCTCCCCAGGCTCCAGAGGCTTTCTTGGAGCCTGGGGATGGCAAAAACACCCTCCCCGCCTCCCTGAAGGCCCTCTGGAGGCCGAAAACGCCCTCCCAGAGCCTCTGCTTGAGCCGAAAATCAGCTGGCTGGCACGCACATGCGCTCTGTAGCTGAACTAGGGCAACGGCTCACATGCCAGCAGATATGGCTCCGTGTGCCATCTGTGGCACGCGTGCCATTGGTTCGCCATCACAGGTATATAGACTCTCTTGCTTGTGCAGGGAGTTGGACTAGATAGGTCCCTTCCAACTCTGTTATTCTATGTTTTATGTTCTCTTCTTTAACCTTCTTTTCATCTGAGGAAGAAACTTATGGCAGGAATGTGAGGCAGTCTCATCCCATGGTCTCAAACAAAAGCCATTCTGAAGCCTTCTCTTTGTGTTCTTTTTCAACAAGGAGATAAAGAATTGATTTTAGGGTCTTCTCCTTATCAAATATCATTCTACAAATTGATTGCTTCTAGGTTTGTTGGAAGGGTGACTTTGAGAATTTCTCAGCCAGCATAGCTACCTAGGTGTCTGGAAGACATAGTCCCAGCAGTAGGAAAGCGTTCCAGACTGTAAAAGGTTTTAATAACACAAGTGATCTGCATGCTATGGTCCAAAGAGAGGAAATAACCAAGACCGTCACATTTCTTTCTGTGACACATTTGGTCCTGGTGGTGCTTTATAAATAACATGTGCAATTTGAGGCAAAAAAACCCCCACCATAATAGGAGTATGGTTGAGAATAATTGTGAGATAATGAAGGTGTATGATCAGTTACCTCTACAGGAAAATAATAAACATAACAGATGAACATTTTTAATTACATGCTTGCAAAACTTAATTACGGGTATATGCTACCTGAGCCTAAACAAACAGTAACAAAACTATTCAGAAAAAAATAAAATGTGGCATATGAAGAAAAAACATTGCCAAGAAAATAATATAATCAGATATGAGTACAAAAGATTTAATTTTACACTGCATCCCCGATCAAGTTCTATTGTTGTGAATTTCTCAGATTTTAATTTCTTATTCATTATCTTTGGATGGACAAAGAAAAAAATGTATCAAGAAAAGCTACTGTGTATGGGCTGCAAAAATCTGGATGACCACTAGATGACAGGAAAGAGATAGAGCAACTTCTTGGACAATCCTTCCTTTCTTTCTTTCCTCCCTCCCTCCCTCCCTCCCTCCCTCCCTCCCTCCCTCCCTCCCTCCCTCTTTCTTTCTTTCTTTCTTTCTTTCTTTCTTTCTTTCTTTCTTTCTTTCTTTCTTTCTTTCTTTTGTCTTTCATTCTTTCTCCTTCCCTCTCTCCCTCCCTCCCTCCCTCCCTCCTGTCAACTCATGAAGCATTCCTGACCTGCTCTCAAGTTGCCATAGGCAGGGGAATGGGGAATTGAACATCGCAGCTGCAGCCGGCCACGTCAAGGTCATATCCATGCAGACCCACAGTGGCCGGAGGGAGGGATCTCTACAACCCATGAAATTGCTTTGTTGGAGAATTTGACTAATGATACACCTTGGGGGGGAGGGGGAAATAGGATCAGAGCTGGGACACGAATTAAGTGAGGTCAGGGTTGACTTCATTTGGTCCGTGCCAACATGAAGCTCCTAATAAATAACTGGATTTCTTTTGAAACTTGGCTTGAGGCTCATGATTTAATTAGGGCATTGGTCAGAACCCTGACACCCACCTTCCTTCCTTCCTTTCTTCCTTCCTTCCTTCCTTCCTTCCTTCCTAAAAAAATTCAAAATGGTAAACTTACCTGAATTGTGGACTGAACTTAAGACAAATCCTGTAATACCTCAAAGTAATTCAGAATAAAATGCTAGGCAAAAACTATGTGATGTTTCCAATAAAGGAGAATGTTTGTAGCTCTGGGTTGACATGTGGGGTCCTTGGTGCTCTCTGAGCTTGCTTGTTTTCTTGCAGACGTTTCATTACCTAAACTAGGTAACATCATCATCAGTGCTCAAAACTGATGATGTTACCTAGTTTGGTAATAAAATGTCTGCAAGAAAATAAGCAAGCTCAGAGAGCACCAAGGACCCCTTACTTGATGTTTGGACGTGACAAGTAGCATTTGATTCCTGCTCAAGTCTTGCAAAGTTTGGGAAAGATTTGGACATCAATCTATATCTTGTTTGGTATGGAATTAAAAGCTATTAAAATTGGAAGTCTGATTTTTTTTTAGAGCTGAGATTAGCTCTGTGCCTGCTTTCAAAATGTGCAGTAGTTATATGATCTCTAAATTGGTTGTCCCTGCCTCTCGATGTTGAAGTTGCCCAGTAACAGGAGAAAACATCAGTTGGAGAAAAACTGAATTTTGAAAGATGCCTGGGTTCTTACCTTCGGTATGTTAGCATTTACAAGTCATTAGAGTTAAGATTTCTGCTCATGTCCTCCAAGGCCACCAGAGACATATTTTGATATTCAAAATGCAAGTTGCTAACATCAAACCGTGCTTGTCCCAGAGATGGGACAGAGATGCAGGCTTCCTGTTCATTCTATGTTTTGTCTATAAAAAGATTCTTTCAGATACACCTGGCCAGGAACACAGACAACTGGCTTTGAGAATAAGGTCACT
>JALIGW010000003.1:7916881-8009381 GCA_023053685.1 Diadophis punctatus similis | reverse complement strand
TTTCAGATGTTTCATTATATGAGCCAAGGTGGCGCAGTGGTTAAAGTGCAGCACTGCAGTTCAGCAGTTCAGCTGTTCAAATCTCACCGGCTCAAGGTTGACTCAGCCTTCCATCCTTCCGAGGTGGGTAAAATGAGGACCCAGATTGTTGGGGGCAATATGCTGAACTCTGTAAACCGCTTAGAGAGGGCTGTAAAGCACTATGTAGCGGTATATAAGTCTAAGTGCTATTGCTATTGCTATTGCTATTGCTATACAACTTGGTAAGATTTCAATCCCCTCCCCCTTCCAGCGCTGATGATGTTATCCAGTTTGGTAATGAAAACTCTACAAGAAAACAGCCAAGCTCAGAGAGCACCAAGGACCCCACAGTTCAACCTTGAGCTACCAATATCCTCTTCTACCAATACTAAGCCAGTTACTATAATTTGGGAATTAATTGACTAAGCTTTCCAAGTTAGCTAAAACACCCATGACCAGTAGTAGACAGGGGTGGGTTCAAAATAGTGAAGACAGCAGGTGCAGCAGTGCGATTGAACCCTTGACTCTTTTATGCTGTGTTGCCATCACACATATATACAAAAACTTTCATTAAACCACCTCGCTGTAATCTGCATTATTTTGAACACACACATACAAGTACACATCATGCCACATCCATGAAATTGTGGTGACCTGCAAAAGAATGCTATGCATTAAGTGGGGAATGGGTCAGGGGGAAAAAAAGAAAATGCTACCTAACTACATATTTTATAATTTAGAAGAAATAGTGAGTGTGATGAACTTTCTTTATGTATATCCAATGAGGGGCGGGGGAGGCACATGTACTCTGTGTGCATTATTGACAGTTTACTTTAAAATGGGATGTTGAGTCATTTATTATAGCCATTGGAAGAAACATAACACTGAATATTACTTGGAACATTTCCACAGAGAAATAACAGAACAAATTATATAAAAAAATAAGAAAATAAGTAAAAGGCCAATATAAAACAAACATTAGCTTCCAGAATTTCAAATAAATAAATGAAGCTGTTCAAATTTCTCCTAATTATTTCGGAGAATAGGAATCCATTTTAATATGAAAGAAATGAGATGAGTAACATATTTCCACTGACATCCAACAGAGGTTCCGTAGTTTGCATAATTCTCATAAAGCAATACTGTAAAGCAATTGATTTAGTGTATTAAATAAATGATGAAAGTGCAATAAGATGCTGATTATGTGTTGTAAAATATTAATCCTCTGGAAACTTCTCCTATCAGAATAAAATATTATGTTGATAGCACCACACATCAATTTATACTTTATCAATTCAGCTGACTTTACACCACACCCTTAAAATGAGAGCACATTTGGCATTCAAAATCCTTGTAATCCATTTTTCCCTCCGTGTTTCTCCTAAGGTGCGATTTTTGCAGAATATAAAATAGGGCAGAAATACCATGCTCTTTAGAACATTCAAAGCAAGCCCACTAAATCAAAACAGGAGACTTATTTGTGGCTTATCTTTTTTGGGTTCTGAAATAAATCAAAGACTGAAGCTGAAGCGATCATTTGCACAGTATCTTTGACTGTTCATTATGCCTTATTATTTAAAAGAAAGCATATATCAGATTTCTCCAACTTGGAACCTTGTAGGTGTTTTAGGTTCATGTAACACTCTGTTAGCATAGCCAAGCTGTACTTCAACACAGAGGTGGTATTCAGCTGGTTCAGACCGGTTCGCCTGAACCGGTAGAGGAAATCACGGGTGGGCCCACATACCCCTGCCCCTCTCCTGCCCCGACTTTATGCCATCCTATTTAGGCACATTTTTGAGGCCGGGTGCATTTATTTATTTATTTATTTATTTATTTATTTATTGGTGTTTCTTATATGCCGCCCAACTCCCGAAGGACTCCGGGCGGCGTACAACAGAAAAAATACAAGAAACCAATATAAATAAGCATTAAAAACAGATATAAAAATTAAAAACATCTTAAAAACATTTAATATCCATTCAGCTTCATACATACTTGGGGGTGTGCTCAAATAGATTAAGCTCAATCCCCAGCCTGCAGGAAAAGCCAGGTCTTAACAGCTTTCCGGAAGGCCAGCAGGGTGGGGATAGTTCGGGTCTCTGGGGGAAATTGGTTCCAGAGCACGGGGCCTGCCACAGAGAAGGCTCTCCCCCTAGGGCCCACCAGGCGACATTGCTTAGCCGACGGGACCTGGAGGAGGCCAAATCTGTGGGCCCTAACCGGTCGAAGGGAAGTGTGAGGCAGAATGCGGTCGTAGAAGGCAGGCGCACGCGTGAACCAGGCGTGTGCACGCACAAAGCGAGAATGCCCATGTGGGGCAAAGCAGTAGGAACATAATGTGAAACCCACCGCTGCCAACATATCCAGAAGAATTTTGCTCTAAGCAAATTTTTCTGCACTGTCCAACATATCCTGGATTGCCCACGGGGAAGGAAAACGACGTCACATATCTCCTGATGGTGAGTTCTCATGAACACCAACAACCATATGTATTAGAGTAATTTCCACAGTTTCTAAAGTTTGACCATGCTGATTGGAGCTGAAGTCTACCGAAATCTAAGGCAGATGTGGAGGAGTCTGCTTTCACAGGCATCCACAAGGAGGAAGAATAAGATGAAATCTGAGGTATGCTTAATGATACGACAAAAATGATTTACTGACATGACTTACAGACTTGCACCACAGGTCATGACATTATTACAAAATCGTTCCACTTGTGCAAAGATGTCATGATGGGTGTATCATTTTGGCATTATTGTGACTTGCTATGTATGTCCATGGCTATTTTGCAGCAATTCTGATACCATCAGTACCATCACTTTATCATCATCATCAATAAGAGTAAGGATGAGGATGAGGATAAGGGTGGTGGTGGTGATGCAGATGGTGATGATAGCAATAGCAATCACACTTAAATTTATATATTGCTTCACAGTGCTTTACAACCCTCTCTAAGCAGTTTACAGAGTCAGCATATTGACCCCAACAATCTGGGTCCTCATTTTACCCACCTCGCAAGGATGAGTCAACCTGGAGCCTGGTGAGATTTAATCTACCAAATTGCAGGCAGCTGGCAGGCAGCAGAAGTAGCCTGCAGTTCTGCACTCTAACCACTGGGCCACCGTGGTTCATATGATGATGAAGGATAGGCAATATATGCAACTTCTGTCATATTGGAATAAAATATATCTGATTTAGCTGAATTTCTCTCTTTTTAACTTAAATCAAGTTTAACCTTGGCAGCTTCATAAAGTTTTTGAAAGGTGCTGAGGCTTGGTAATCCTTTGTTGATTTTAAAGAAAGCATGTCCACAGCTCACAAAACTGACATCATTATCAATAAGGCATGCTTAAAGAGTAATTTTTAATATGAGTTTTTGTTGTTTTTGCCTACAAGTTATAGTTGACCCCTGGCACATGCCTAACTCTTCCCTTAACGTTTTTCTGGCAAGATTCCTGAAATGGTTTACCACTGTCTCCTTCTTAGGGCTGAGAGAGAGTGATTGGCTCAAGTCATCAAGCTGGCTTTATGGCTAAGGTGGGATTAGAATTCATGGTCTTCCAAAGTTCTAGCCTGATCCCTTAGCTCAGGAGTGTCAAACTGGTGTTGTCATGGCGTTGTCATGTGATGTATCAGGATTCCCCCCCTTCGCTAAACCGGGCAGGGGTGGGGCCAGCAAGTGACGCATCAGGCCCGCAGGCCACGAGTTTGACACTCCTGCCTTAGCTTATCTGACCATAGTTTATCTTGCAGTCATTGGAATGATTGTTGAGGCTGATAATATTGGGTAAAGGACTGATAAGATTGATGATGATAACATTAGGCTTTTTAAAGTGGTACCAGGGCTACATGATCTAACCATGGAAATGAGCCTCTAAATGGTTGTTGTAACATCACTGAGATACTTGAATGTCAGCAAGCATGTACTGGGAGATATTATGTACCTGGAGATAGAGACCTGTAATGTGACTTTAGATATCTCCTTAGTTCAAGGAAAGAAGCAACCTAGAACTAAGGAGAAATTTCCTAACAGTGAGAACAATTAACCAGTGGAACAACTTGTGTCCAGAATTTGTGGGTGCTCCATCACTGGAGGCTTTTAAGAAGAGACTGGACAGCCATTTGTCAGAATTGGTATAGGATCTCCTGCTTGAGCAGTAGGTTGACTAGAAGACCTCCAAGCAGAGGTGGGTTCCTACCGGAGCTCCCCAGTACGCAGCTCTAGTAGGGAGTGGCGGATTTCGCAACCGCTCCGGAGCCCTCTCTGCCAGTCCACCCGGCACGTCGCCATTTTTTCCATGATTTTCAGTGATTTTTGGTGATTTTGCTTCTGTGCATGCACCGAAGCAAAATCACGCCAAAATCTCACGAGGGGACATGTGCACGTGAGAGATTTTGGTGATATTTTGCCTCTGCGCATGCGCGGAAGTAAAATCGTGCCAAAATCTCATGCACGCGTGCGTCCCCTCATAAGATTTTGGCGCGGTTTTGCTTCTGCGCATACACAGAAGCAAAATCGCATGAGGGGGGGCGCACATAGCAAGCGCACCCCCCCCGAAGCATGGAGATGCACGCACATGGCTCCAGCAGCAAGGTAAGCGAGCAACCTGCCCCTGCCTCCAAGGTACCTTCCAACTCTGTTATTCTGTTATTGGTATACTTGCTATTTGGACCTAAAGCATGGATACCCTAATCCTAACCCCTAACCCTAAGAATATGCTCTGAGTACCAGAGACTGTCTCAAAAGAGATTGATTCACCTGAGCAAAATGCAGTTTTTAAAATTGGACCGACAATTTATGGCTAAGGGAACATTTGGAATCAAATTACAGACATAGAAGCAGATACATTTTTTTTTCTTTATTCTTTTCTAAGCTCGTAGGAATCACTTGGACCTTAATACAAAGGAATAGGCCACTGCATCCCTAAGGAGAAGCCATTTTAAAAATTGCAATACAAATTTTGGGTAAAGCTGAAATTTTATGATAAAGGTCCCCTATCTACTCAATAGTACAAATCTAAATTGAGTGAAGGAATAAAAATGCAATTGCTAGCTACAGCTTTAAAGCAGCACCTGATATGACTTACTAATGAGTTTTCTTCCAATATTTCACATTAAAGTCCAATACTAGTCTTGTCTTTTAATAGTAAAGAAGAATAATTATATAAATAATCTTCTAAGCAGAGCTTATAATTTATTCAGAATTTTCCCTGCACCTTTTTAGTAATCATGCTATTATTATTATTACATCTGTGCTAATTAATAAGGTGCCAAATGTGAGTCTGATGCAGTGCAAAAGCAGCAGTCTGGCACTTAGATAATTCTATTTAAAACATTTTGTTTAAATTCGTCCTTCAGGTAGATGAGAAAGCAATGATGGCTGGAGGAATGAAGTCAAAGCATTTAGTTTTGAGAAGGCTGTGTTGAAGTGAGATATGATCATGCGGTTCACAAAAGTGGGAGTGAATAATTGCACACATTACTTTCTGTGCATGCACATACACAAGCACACCATAGATCAGTGTTTCCCAACCTTGGCAACTTGAAGATGTCTGGACTTCAACTCCCAGAATTCCACAGCCAGCGAATGCTGGCTGTGGAATTCTGGGAGTTGAAGTCCAGATATCTTCAAGTTGCCAAGGTTGGGAAACACTGCCATAGATATATGTGGTGGAAGCTCCTTGTAATAAGTTTCAAAGAGGAGGTTTAAAGCTAAGAGTAATGTAGAGTAATGTAGAATGGCAGGTAGGTATGGCTCTACCAAGTGAAAGAAAAACTTACCCCAAATCTGGCTCATCTAAAGCAATCAAAACAAAGAAACAACTTTGACTTTGCTTGTTGTAAGCCAACTGGGAAGGTGACAAACATCCATCATGTGATCACAAGATGCTGCAGCCATCATAAATGCAAGCATGTTAAGATATTCATGAACTGGGAGAGCCATGTTAACAAGGTCAGCCAATGAATAGGCATAGCAACTAAGTCAGCCAATGGGAGCTAACCACTTCTGAGTCTGTGCAGAGAATTGAAACTAAATGCTTAAGCTTAAGGCTGGGTGTGTCTCCACTCTGCTCTCTCCACACTCTTCCTCTCTGAACTCTGCTGAAATGAAGCTAACTCCTGCTTGTGTTTACTTGAAGAAATAATCTGCTAAATGGCATTGTAAATTCATCTGTTATTATGTTTATAAAGAAGTTTATGAAACTAGCTGAATCAGTCATCTGTGTGCGCTTCTGGTTTTGATTTTTGAAACAAACTTTAATAAAGCAGTTGCCAGATCCCCAAATCTCAATCGTATGACCATGGGGCTGGTATAATGGTTGTACATTTGAGGACAAGTCATAAGTCACTTTTTTCAAGACTGTTATAAATTTGAATTTTTATTTAATGAATGGTCACAAATCAAGGACTACCTATAACTATATGCTTGACTAAAACCCGATACAGGTTCACTTAACAACTATGTTACCTAACTTACGATCACAGTTGAGCCCAAAATTTATGTTGCTAAGTGACACATTTCTTAAGTGAGTTTGCTCCATTTTATGACCTTTCTTGCCACAGTTGTTAAGTGAATCACTGCAGGTGTTAAGTTAAGTTAGTAACATGGTTGTTAAATGCCATCTGGTTTCCCCATTGACTTTGCTTGTCAGAAGGTCACAAAGAGTTAGACCCCAAGACACTGCAACCGTCATAAATATGAGTCAGTTGACAAACATCTGAATTTTGATCACACAACCATGGCGATGCTGAAACAGTCGTAAGTGTGAAAAATGGTCATAAGTTACTTTTTTCAGTGCCGTTGTAACTTCAGTCACTAAATGAACTGTTGTATATTGAGGACAACCTGTAAATTATAATGTAGATCAATTAAACTTAGTGGCTACCCAGTAAACTTCAAATAATATAAATTGATGTTCCTTTTATAGATTCAAAGTTAGAAGGCACTAAGGAATTTTATGGCAAATTTCAAGAAAGAATGTATATGTCACGGTTCTGACCGATGCCCTAATTAAATCATGAGCCTTGAGCCAAGCTTCAAAAGAAATCCAGTTATTTATTAGGAGCTTCATGTCGGCACGTTCCAAGTGAAGCCAACTCTGACCCCACATAATTTACATTCGAGCTCTGTCCCTGTTTCCCCCCTCAAAGCAATTTCGTCGGTTGTAGAGATCACTCCCCTCCGCCACTGTGGGTAACTGTGGAGATGGCCTTGACAGAGATATGGCTGGAATGTGCTGCAGAGTTCGTTTTCCCATCCCCCTTGCCTATGGCAACTCGAGAGCAGGCCAGGGATGCTTTGTGAGTTGACATTACGGGTGATAAGTATGCAAAAGCATGCAGAAATGAAAGAAGTTGTAATTGCAGGAAGATTTGTAGTGGGTAAATGCAATAATGCAGAAGATGAATAAATAGAGTTTAGGGAAGGTGGAAGATTTTCTTTTTACAGTCAGTAACTGCCTCAAGCAATATACTCTATATATGGACATTACCAAATGGCCAATAACATAATTAATTTGACTATTAATTATAGACAATCAATAGGACTATATTAGGTCCTATAGGAAATAGAATTTGGAGAAATGCAACCAGGATCAATCCAGGTATGGACGTTGGAACAGACCATGTGCTATAGGGCTCAAATGCACAGATTAAACTCATAACATTAAAGTTAGTGTACCCCCCAAAAAATTTACATAGAGTATTGTAGGGCATGTCAAATTTTTCAACTTTCAATTTCCAAACATTAGGGGTGCTCAAAAGTTGTGACATGCCTTGGGGATTGTAAAGATATTTTGGTTACTTTAATATGATTTAGATGGAGTGTATGGGGTGCTCAGGGCGGGGTAGCACCTCTGGTGTAGGGGCATGTTATGTCCTTTTAGGGCAGCTCATTTACCTTTGATCCCCACATGTCACTCAGCTTTCACCTGTGGCTCCTAGCAGGTGTAGCATGCACAGCGGCCACACCCCGGGCAACAGCTTCGACAGGCTGGCCAAACCAGGTTCAGAATAGCCGTTGGGTCACCGACCTTCCGTGAGATTGGGACTTGTCTATCCTGAGCATGTGAAGACAGATTCCAGTGGACTGAGCGGATGAATCCTACTAGAATAGGACAACGGTCATGAAGGCGGTCTCTGCAAGCGATGTGGTACGCTAAGAGCACGGCAAGACACGAAAGATGCCCTGGTCAACCACTGCGCCCAGCCTATCTCCAACTGTCTCGACTCTTGTCCTGCTATTTGGAGCAAGATGGAATCTGGGAAGAGAGAGTGAGGCTGACTATGCGCACCTCTCCCTCA
This sequence comes from Diadophis punctatus similis, assembly GCA_023053685.1. Taxonomy (NCBI): domain Eukaryota; kingdom Metazoa; phylum Chordata; class Lepidosauria; order Squamata; family Dipsadidae; genus Diadophis; species Diadophis punctatus. Next base: position 8,001,053 of record JALIGW010000003.1, on the reverse strand, counting down.
CTTTAATCCAATTCACGCGCAAGTCTTGACATCCCCCCCAATTGATAGATGTCAAGGTCCTCTTCGAATACAATGGACGAACATCATCGTAATTTAGATGTGCTTGGTAAGTAACTATATAAATATCATAGCTTTTTAACATTTTGTTTGTTTCATTTGTACAGTCAGTATGGCAGCTCTTTGGTTAAGAACTTTATCTGCAGTATTACAGAATGTCAGAAACATTTGCAGAAAGATAATATATTCAAGTACTGATACTACTAAAATGTAGGATACAAGCAGCAATAGAAACTGCATAAACTAGAAACTGGAACACACACACACACACACGCACACGCGCGCGCGCGCACACACACACACACACACACACACACACACACACACACACACACACACACACACACCACAGAAAAGAAGGGGCAAATAGTAGAAGCTGCAAATTATCAGACCATTAAACGGATTTCTCGTGCAAGGGATGGTTTGCTACAGACTCTACAAAGAGTAAAGCCATACCCAGAGAAAGAAATACTAAATGAACTGCCAAATTTTAGTGTGGTCTATGAGACGTGAGATGAACTAGATAACATAAAATGGAAAATGAACAACACAAGAGAATATACAGAAGTTTATCTTGCTTTATTGAATACAACATGGTCTCTGAGTTAAATATTTATTTATTAGATTTACAATATTTATGCCCTCTCCCCTAACTCTGGCCAGGATACAGAAAAATCCCAACAAAGACAAGGCTTAAAACCCATACATAATGAAAAAAAAACATGAATAAAAATTAAAACATCATAGGATTAATAATTCAGTTAAATTAACTACTGGAATAACATTGCTTTGGTTGCCTCCATATAGTAAATACCATTCATACTCCAGAGGAGTATATATTGCCTAAAATAGGAGCTAAAATAGAAGACACCTTCATCTGCCATACCACATGAACTTCTCAGAGAGGGAGCTGCAACACCCCCTTTCTAAATAATCAAACCAGATTAGCTGATTCAGTTTTGGTAAGGCTTTCCCTAATGTGTCCTAGTGCTGCCTTATTACTAGCTTTAGGGATATGAGCCACGGTGGGGCAGTGGTCAGAGTGCAGTACTGCAGGCAACTTCTGCTGACTGCTGGCTGCCTGCAATTTGGCAGTTCAAATCTCACAAAGCTCAAGGTTGACTCAGCCTTTCATCCTTCTGAGGTGGGTAAAATGAGGACCCAGATTGTTGGGGGTAATATGCTGACTCTGTAAACCACTTAGAAAGGGCTGTAAAGCACTGTGAAGCGGTATATTTATTTATTTATTTATTTTGTTATTCTTATATGCCGCCCAACTCCCGAAGGACTCAGTCTATAAGTCTAAGTGCTATTGCTATCGCTATAAGTACAGATAATCTTCAATTTATAACCATTCATTCAGTGACCATTCAAAATTACAACAGGACTGGAAAAAAGTGACTTACAATTGTTGCTGCTTTCCCAAAGTCACATGATCAAAATTTAGCTGCTTGGCAACCAGCATGTATATATACAATAGTTGCAGCATCCCAGGTACATGTGATCACCATCTGTGACCTTCCCAACTGGCAACCGACTCATATTTATGATACTTGCACCGTCACGGCCTCATATGATCACCATTTGCGATCTTCTGACAAGCAAACTCAATGGGGAAGCCAGATTCACTTACTAACTTAAGAACTGCAATGATTTACTTAGCTGTGGCAAGAAAGGTCATAAAATGGGGCAAAACTCACTTAACCACGGTCTTGCTTAGCAATTCTGGGTTCAATTGTGGTCGTAGGTCAAGGACTGTCTGTAACAGCTTAGATGGCGCCGTTGTTGAATGGTCCATTTTTATCCTCTCTTCGCCTATGGTTTGTATCTTTGGTTGTTTATAATATTTATTCATACGGTTCTGTATATTTTTGTCTGTTGTTTTTACATTTGCTGTTTTAGCTGATCGTTGACTGAGCCCAGAGTCACTTTTCGTGAGATGGGCAGCTATATGAATTCTATTAATAAACACATAAACAACTTAAGCTGATGTTACAAGATTACTCTAATGTCTATTGAAGACAAGCAATGCTTGCCACTTGTATAGATAGTGCCAAAGGGCAGAATATCTTAACTCTAATAGGTGTGTCAGAGGAACCTTCACAGTGAACGAGAAGCTAATATAAGAAGTGAATTTGGCAGAACAGAACGATTTAGAACAGGAAAGGGAAAGAGGACTCACCTATTATCACAAAGCTATTCAATTTATGAAGCACAGAAGATCAGATTGGGGGGGGGAAATGACAGCTGAAATCAAATAGGCAGAAACACTAACAGTTTGATGTATTACTTTGTTGGCTGAAATAAACAAGGTTTAAAAGAGCTCCCTATGAAATTAAAATGAACCCTGCATTCTCAATCTGGATTCATTTTTAATGAAGATTGGCTCCTCAACCTGGGTTCGTGTGAAATATTAAAATCAGCCAAGATGCATAGGAAACATATCCCTGACCACAAAGACATGAAAGTAGCTTTGTTTCTTTGGGTTCATGAATAAGGGTGGAGCGTATACTAGATAAAATAAAGAATCCTAGGGAGGAAAATAATAACAAATTTAAGTAAGATCATTTGACCGGTCATAGGCTTACCTGCAGATAAGATCATTAACTAGTTAATGATAATGATCAATTCTGCAACTACCCTATGACTGGTTAAAGTTACAACCTACCTGGAAAAAGGTAATTATGACCCAGTTCCAAAATTCTGATGGTCCCTGCCCACAGGTCAGGTGATTACACACTCTAGGCACTCCGCAACATGGCCACATCTACAGCCATTTGCAGCATTCCACATGGCCATGTTTTATGATGGTTCTGTCCAAAACTGGAAGCTACTTTTCAACAAAATCGCTCCATAGCAAACAATGGAATTGCTTAACAACTACAGTGTACCTTTTTTTTAACAGATTAACAGAGATGGAAGGGACCTTGTAGGTCATCTAGTCCAACTCCCCGCCCAAGCAGGAGACCCTACACCATTTCTGACAGATGGTAGAGCTCTTCTTCAAAGCCTCCAGTTATGAAGCTCCCACAACTTCTGAAGGCAACTTCTGTTCCATTGGTTGATAGTTCTCACTGTCACAAAATTCCTCCTTATTTCTAGGTTGAAACTCTCCGTGATCAGTTTCCATCCATTATTCCTTGTCTGGCCTTCAGATGTTTTAGCAAACAGGTTGACCCCCTTCCTCTTTGTGATAGCCCCTCAGATATTGGAACACTGCTATCATGTCTCCTTGTTACTCAACAGCTTTGAAACTCATCGAATTTGGTACTCAATGCATTTTGACATGAAAATTGTGTCCCAATACTCATTGTTTGTTTGGTACTCAACACACAAACTAGAATTTGTCTTATGATTCACTACATTGTTCCTTATGGGAAAAAATTGTTTGGTACTCATTGATTTTGGTACTTATCATACCTCCTGGAACCAATTAATGACCACTGTACTGCAAAAAAGGTTGTGTGCTTTTACAGGCTCCATTACAGTTGTATGTGGAGGACTAGCTGTATACTTGCATAACATTCTTTAACAAATATACCATATTTTTCATAGTATAAGATGCACCAGAGTATAAGACGCACCTTAGTTTTTGGGGAGGAAAATAGGGGAAAAATCTACCTACCAGGTATTCATCTGGCTAGCGTCCTTAGTCTGGTCAGCTTCAGCACATTATTTTATCCCCTGGTTAGGGCTGAAAAAAATATTTGGAGGGAGTAGCAATGAAAATAAGCCTGCAAAGACTTAGGGCTGGAAAAAAAAAACTTCTTCGGAGGGAGTAGAAATGAAAAAGCCTGCAAGCCAGGAAGATCGTTAGCACCTCGTTAGGGCTGAAAAAAATCTTCTTTGGAGGGAATAGCAATGAAAACAAGCCTGCAAGCCGGAGAAGAGCCGGGGAAGATCGGTAGCACCTCATTAGGGCTGGAAAAAAAACCTTCAAAAAAGCTACATTTGGAGTATAAGATGTACCCAAATTTTCAGCCACTTTTAGGGGGGGAAAGGTGCATCTTATACTCCAAAAAATACGGTAAGAGTGATTAGATCAAATAGTATTTCTAACTAGTGATGTTCACAGTAATGTTCTTAGATGAGCTGTAAATTGTTATGTATGGGCATTTGTCTGCTTATTATCATGATTTCAACTCAATGTGATGGCATCTAATTAACCAATCAATCTAATCCAATACTGCTTTCTGCACAAAGAAAAAGCTCAAATTTATAGAAAATCCACAGACAGGTTTTGGAGGTAAAAAGTCTCAACAAATGAAACACAAACTTCTATCTGGGAAGCAGAAATGTCACTGTACATATCATGCCAATTTACACTTGTCATAAAAGTCATAAAATAATTGGTCCTGTGGGTGACCCGATTTACAACTGTTATTTATTATTGTGATGGGAAGGCTCAGAAAGTCAAGGATTATCCATACTTTCATAACGTTTAGTTCAATTGAGCAAACATCTCAATCATCATGTGAAGAAGATACTATAGTAGCATTGAAACCACAGTCTCCCGTTGCATTCAGATTGGATTATAGGGTCACGTTATGTACATTTTTTTTACTTGAATATATTTTACGATCATTGAGAAAGTGTTGCAGAAAATCCTGCCTGGTGGTTAAATATAATGAATGCTGCAACAGCCTATGTGGTCTTAAAAGCAATGCTTAAAAATCATGAGATACAAAATAATATTTTGAAAGTTGGCCATCTTGCCATTTACTTTGGAAAATTCTTACTCCAATAATAATTACTACATAATCATCATTGACATTTGAAAGCAGCAAGACAGCAGACAGTGTAAAATGGAGTGAGCAGTGAATATCTAGTATGGTTGAATCCTATGAACACTGAATGAAAAATCAACTTGATTTTATTTTGCAGGGGACTGTAAAATTGAGAGAACTGAAAAAGAATATTTTGGAAACAATACTTAGACAGTATATTTGAGGAAGCCTTCTATGAAACCAGTTGTCTTTATTACCATCAATGAGTCATACGATAATTGATTGAATGCTCCAAGGGACCAGAATAATCTCTACTAGAAAATTAAAAAAAACCTGCTTGAATAAAAATTCTCATTGATTGTGACATGCCCAGAATGTAATGAACTGGATCCTAAGCAGCTGATACTGAGGAAGATAAAAATTTGGAATTTCAGAATTCTTTTCTAATGGATGACATGTGGGTCAATTATGTTATTTGGGTAAAATAGTCCAAAATTATTATTTGAAGTCAAGTCTAGAAGTCTCTAGGGAATCTTAATTTGAAAGGAAAGCTCTACTTCAGCTATTCAATGGGTCTTGCTCTCTTGAAACTCAATTTGATGGCTTCAGAGCAGTGGTGAAATCTACTTACCTTCACTACTGGTTCAGAAGCACATTTTTCACCCTCTGCGCATGCGCAGAAGGCTTTGTGCATGCGCAGAGGGTGAAAAAAAGAAAATGGCGATGTCGGGCAGGTGGGTAGAGCCTCGGGCTGCCACCTCTACTGGTTCTCTGAACCACCGGCAGCCACTGCTACCAGTACGCCAGAACCGGGCCAAACTGGTAGCATTTCACCCCTGCTTCAGAGCTGTACAAAGCAGAACTTCAAAAACGAATCTGTCCACCTGTATGTGTATTGGTAAGTGGGAAAGACCTTGGAAGACTAGGCCAAGAGGTGCTATCAAAAAAATAAAAATAAAATAAAATAAAATAAAATAAAATAAAATAAAATAAAATAAAATAAAATAAAATAAAATAAAATAAAATAAAATAAAATAAAATAAAATAATAAAATAAAATAAAATAAAATAAAATAAAATAAAATAAAATAAAATAAAATAAAATAAAATAAAATATAAAATAAAATAAAATAAAATAAAATAATAAAATAAAATAAAATAAAATAAAATAAAATAAAATAATAAAATTAAAATAAAATAAAATAAAATAAAATAAAATAATAAAATAAAATAAAATAAAATAAAATAATAAAATAAAATAAAATAAAATAAAATAAAATAAAATAAAATAAAATAAAATAAAATAAAATAAAATAAAATAAAATAATAACAACAACAACAAGAAGAAGAAGAAGAACAACAACAACAACAACAACAACAATAACAACAACAACAGAGTTGGAAGGGACCTTAGAGGTCTTCTAGTCCAACCCCCTGCTTAGGCAGGAAACCTTATACCACTTCAGACAAATGGTTATCCAACATCTTCTTAAAAACCTCCAGTGTTGGAGCATTCACAACTTCTGAAGGCAAGTTGTTCCACTGATTAATTGTTCTAACTGTCAGGAAATTTCTCCTTAGTTCTAGGTTGCTTCTCTCCTTGATTAGTTTCCACCCATTGCTTCTTGTCCTGCCCTCAGGTGCTTTGGAGAATAGCTTTGCTCCCTCTTGTTTGTGGCAGCCCCTGAGATATTGGAACACCTCTATCATGTCTCCCCTAGTCCTTCTTTTCATTAAACTAGACATATTCAATTCCTGCAACTGTTCTTCATATGTTTTAGCCTCCCTAATCATCTTTATTGCTCTTCTCTGCACTCTTTCCAAAGTCTCAACATCCTTTCTACATCATGGCTACCAAAACTGAATGCAGTATTCCAAGTGTGGCCTTACCAAGGCATTATAAAGTGGTATTAACACTTTATAATGCCTTGGTAAGCATTATAAAGCATTAAAAATCATTCTATAGATAAGAGATAGCATACCTTCCAGTTGGATAATGGGTGGGACAAAAGGCTCAGAATAGACCCTCCCTAGTTTATCTTGCTCTACAAGACGTGGAATGGGGGAAAGACAATTGTATTTTCAGACTTGAAAGGTTTTGTCAATGTAACTTTACAATAAAGTGGAATTAGTTCATCTAGTTGTGTTTCCTATCTGGTCTACATTGTAAGGGTGACAATATACAAATGGATAAGGACATATAACAGGAGGAGAGAAAGAAAGAATAATCATTTCCACAAATTAAACACTTTGTGCAGAAACTAGAAACTTAAAAACTACCTGAAGCCACTGTTTATTTGCTCCAGGGCAGGAGATGATGACAAAACTCTTCCCAATTCATAGTCTGTCAAAGAGATAAAGTGAGCAATATGCAAGTATACGTTTACTAAGCTAAGGAGGGGAAACTCTGGTTCTTGGGTCTAGTTGTAGTCCACCAAATATTTGAATCCTAACCTTGAAACTAGGTCTCTTCTACAACAAGACCTCTTACTGGATGAACAAAACAACTTCCATGATTAATCATTTAGGTATGACAAAGTGCCAGTACCAAGCCTCTTCCTAAGAATATGAATTGCAGAGACAAAAGAAGAATAAGTGGAATACTTTTGCAGCAACTACAGTCTCTTGTCACACAATCCTTAGCAATTCTCTGAACTGCCTTGTCTAAAAATTGATGGGAACAGCTATTAACTGCTGAATGCTTTCACAATTGCACAAACAGGTTTGAAACTCGTCTAGGATCATCTGCACTTGCCCTCCTCTTTGAGCAGTTAACTTGGCTAGTAGCAAGTTATTTTTGATATTCAGTCACATCTTCAGCCTCTGTTGTAGTAAACTGTAGTATTATTTTCATAGCTTATTACTGGTAGAATAGCATAGATTTTATCAGGGGTGGGTTGCTTACTTACTGATATCGGTGCGCTGCGCGCGCATCTCCACGTTTCATCAGTTTTTCAGATGCTTTTCCAAAAGGCAACTGGACTTTCTTGTTCTTGTTGTTTTCCTTAAAAATGTTTCACTTCTCATCCAAGACATTTTTTTCTGGTGTTCAGATATTGAAAAAGCTTCTTGCATGAGAAGCAAAATGTTTTCAAGAGAAAAAACCCCAAGAAAGTCCAGTTGCTTTTTGGAAAAGCACCTTTGTGACATCAATCAGATGTCCCTTGGTTAGAAGCAGTAGAAATGAAACCAGCACATTTACCAGCAATGCACTGTATAAATGGACTTTCCATCTGCTGAGTTAAAGTGATCTCCACCCATCCTTGAATTGGCAGAAATATTACCACGAAATTGGTTGTCCCCCCTGCCATTCCCTATTAACCTTCCTTTGCCTCTGTTGCTTCTTTTGAATCTTTTATCAGTCACTTGATTCTCTTCCAAGGTTATGGATCACCTTAAAATGTTTTATAAACCTAAAGGCTGTCCTTGGATTTTGTAGGAATAAGTAGGGGGAATGATACTTTAACATTGACACAACTCAGGACAACTTAAGCGTAACTCCCTTGTGTGATGGGAATGGGATGAAGGCCATGACATTTGGACACAGCAGGGGAAAAATGCTGCTAGAGCATATTTGGCTGATACAGAGTGGAGAAGTGAATACACTGGAAAGATTGTCAACAGGAAAACAAAATGGAGAAAGATAGGAAAAGAACTGGATGCCATGAAACTGGAAAGACTGGCTAATAGAACAGAATAGAATCACAGAGTTGGAAGGGACCTTAGAGGTCTTCTAGTCTAACCCCCTGCACAAGCAGTAGACCCTATATGTCATTCCATATAAGTAGCTGTCCAGTCTCTTCTTAAAAACTTCCAGTGTTGGAGCAACCACAACTTCTGAAGGCAAGCCGTTCCATTTGTTCATTGTTCTCACTGCTAGAAAATTTCTCCTTTAGTTCTAGGTTGCTTCTCTCCTTGATTAGCTTCCATCCATTATTTAATGTCTCGCCTTTTGGTGTTTTGTTGAATAGGTGTTGACCCCTTCTTCTCTGTGGCAGCCCTTTAAATATTGGAACGCTGCTATCATGTCACCCTTAGTCCTTCTAGACTAGATCGAATTCCTGCAACTATAACCAACTTATTGTGCATAAGCGCACCACTGTGCCTACCGTCCTTGTCCTACTGTCCCCATTTATTCGTACCCATTTCCTGTGTTCCTATCCAAGTTTACAGTTATATCTATTATCTCATACATGTTTGACAAACTAACTAACTAACTAACTAAAACTAACTAACTAACCAACTAACTAACTAACTAACTAACTAACTAACTAACTAAATAAATAAATAAATAAATAAATAAATAAATAAATAAATAAATAAATAAATAAATAAATAAATAAAAAATAATTAATAACTAACTAACTAACTAACTAACTAACTAACTAACTAACTAACTAACTAACTGAATGAATGAATGAATGAATGAATGAATGAATGAATGAATGAATGAATGAATGAATGAATGAATGAACCATTTCTCATCCATTTTCAGAGACCGGTGAGTTAAGAAGTGGATTTAGTGAAATGATTTGTATGACATTCCACAAAAAAAGAATGCATGACATTCATAAAAATGCAAAAGAACAAGGGACCAGTATGTTTGGCCTCTTCTACTCTGAGGCCACAAGAGTTACCTTCTGGTAAGAAGGAAAGCTAATAAATTTTACAAATAAATCAATAAATAAATACTCTAGAGACTCTCTAGGGTCACAAAAGGCATGCTGATGAGTCATGTACAACCCAAGACCTCACATTTATACTCTTACCTTTAAATATGAATAATGGAAAATGAGGAAAAGAAATAAAAAACAAAAGGCTGAGGGTTATTTTTTTTTACATAAAATGATGAGTTTCTTCAGCAAAAGGGCTCTTAAAAAATAAAATCCTGTTTCCATTAACTTTCAATAAAAGTTGTGATATCCTTAAATGCTAATGAAAAAAATATATGCTTCACCTTCATTAGCATATTTTGAACCTAAATAATGAGTAGAAATTGAAGCAGCTTCAGTGAATTAAACTGAACTGCAGGAGGACCTTAGAAGTTCACTAGCAACACAATGACCTCACTCTATAAAACCTTTGGATGTTTGACAGCTGAAAACAAACTACTTTCTACAGACTGCTACTGAGATGGTTTTCTTGGCTGTCCTCCCCCCCCCCAATTTGATTAAACTCACTAATTTATTTATTTATTTATTTATTTGGTATTCTTATATGCCGCCCAACTCCCAGAGGACTCCGGGTGGCGTACAACTAATAGTGTCTGCTAACCTTTCCAGCTGGCAAAATAGTTACATTTAATACAAAAGACATGCAAGGTGTCTTTTAAAACCCTGAATGAATTGTTGTGGCTTTAACTATTTAGTCGTGTCAGACTCTCTGACCACTTTATAGGCAACTCCTCTCCATGCTACCCTATCAAGCACAGCTTCTTTCAATTGTTGAATGTTCAACCTTGCATCACATTTGATGTATCAGACTTGATGTCATTAGATTCCTCAAATTGCTTTCACAATATCATGTGGCAGGGTATTCCACGGGCAGTGGTGGGTTCCACTTACCTTCCCTACTGGTTTGCATTGCAATGCATTGCGACGCCCCCGTCACGTCACGCAAAACACCTGGAAATGACCCTCTGTGCATGTGCAGAAGCCTTTGCGCATGCACCGAGGTTTTTTTTTGCAAGCCGCGATGACCGGAGGACCGGTTCGGGAGCATGGACCTCGGGTTATCGCTGCCAGTTTGGCAAGCGGCAGTAAATTTCCGCTACCGGTTCTAAAGAACTGGTCCGAACCAGCAGCAACCCACCACTGTCCACAGGTTTGTTTGTGTTCTAGTGATGAAATATGACATCACTTTTAAATCTTCTATTAGTCAGTTTCAGAGGGTGGCTTCTACTTTTGAGGATTATAGAAAATAAGGAAAATGCCCTGTTCTTCCTCCCTTTACCATGCAGAGTTTTATAAACCTTAATCCTATCTCCCCATAAACTAGGTGTGGTGCAGGAAAATATAACTTTGTATTAAAAGCTAGAGATTAAAAAAAGAGAGTCACTTTTTCCATTAGTTATTCCCTAAAGAAAGATCATTAGCTACAAAAGCAGTCTTTTTCCATAGACTTCCATGAAACTAGTTTGAAATGGGTTAAGATAATTTGTTTCTCCAAGGATTTACATTTAGTGTTTTCATTATTTCATCATTAGATTAGCTCATGATTAGATTAGACTTGCTTTGATCCACAGGCCACAAAAAGATTTTTCCAACCCCGCTACGAAGAAACAAAAACAGAAACATATTATGCAGGTGCTATACTTCTTTCCATGCCTTCTGCTCTATACATAGAAATGTTTTTTTTAAAAAAATAATTTTGCTGGTATTGACATTGTGTGAATGTCACAGATGGATCAGCAACATGCCCAGAGCAACATAGCCTCTGCTTCTACCTTCTCCCAGACAAGATTCTTAGAAGAGAAAGTATCCAACAAATCCTATTTTTAATGATAACAGATGACCAAAAATGGAGAAGTGATTCAAATATTCCTACATATGATTTTTTTTTCAATGGAAGGACAACATAATGCAATTCGAAAAGAAATAAATTGGATCAAACAGCGGTGTTTCTGCATGTACAAATAACAGCTTCCACGAAAACATGAATTAAATACGTCAGTATAGATCAGGGGGGAAAAATCTTGCTATATAAAAAGTCCACCTCATAAGAAAACAGAACCTACACCCAGTAGGAGCACTGAGATAAAAAAAATTCAGATGTAACAACCAGCTAAATTATTTTAAAAAAACTTCAGTGTTTCTTTTTGAATTTATTTTATTTGGTTTCTCTCCCACACTTGCTATTCTTCAGTTTCTGCTGTTCCTTTCAGGAATCTTTGGCTCCTTTTCCACTTCCAGTTGTATCATTTGGTGATGAATATGACAAATAGAAATGTCACTAGAGACCAGGTCATTTTTATTTCATTGTGCATCATTTATGACAATCAATTCATATATGGCCAGAATACCTGCACAATGTCCAGATATATGCACAGAGGCAGTGCAGAATCCTTTCATTAATTGACCCTATATTTAGGACTAGATTTTTTCCATTCTCTAAATCAGAGTTCAAGACTAAGACCCCAAAATGTATAAAGTGTGCACGGATGCTAAAGTTCTGAAAAAAGGCAAAGTACATTTCATTATATTCAGTGCAATTGCAAAAATTGCTGCGTGTGCTGTGGTGGGTGTTTCAAGATACATCCACGTAACACCCATACTCCGCCAGTTGCATTGGCTGCCCATTGGTCTCCGGGTACAATTCAAGGTGTTGATCATCATCTTTAAAGCCCTACATGGCTTAGGACCAGGTTACCTCCAGGACCGCATTCTACCTCATACTTCCCTTCGATCGGTTAGGTCCCACAGAGTGGGTCTCCTCCAGGTCCCGTCAACTAAACAATGTCAGCTGGCAGGGCCTAGGGGGAGGGCCTTCTCTGTGGGGGCCCCTGCTCTCTGGAACCAACTCCCCCCAGAGATACAAATTATCCCCACCTTGCTGGCCTTCCAAAAAGCCGTGAAGACATAGCTCTTCCTGCAGGCGGGGTTCTGAGACAACTTCATCCTGGTCTCCCCCATATATGTAAGATTTTGTGTGTTTTTTTTAAAATGTATTTTAAATTGTTTTAAATTATATTGTTTAGTGGTTCTTCCAATGTTGTACGCCGCCCTGAGTCCCCAGGGAGTAGGGCAGCGTATAGGAATCATAAATAAATAAATAAATAAATAAATAAATAAATAAATAAATAAATAAATAAATAAATAAATAAATAAATAAATAAATAAATAAATAAATAAATAAATACTAGCTGAACAAGTGACCATAAGGGAAAGCTATGGTAGATCTCTTCTCTCAGTGCCATTGCTGTAGTGACCAAGGATCACAGCTGGATTTATCATGAATAAATCTTAAGCAGACGATGAATCTAACAGTCGCATCCAGTTGAAAGAGGAAGAGATTCCAAGGAGATTTAGACAACCGTTTTATGTATGGTTTATTGATGTTCTAATATTTTTCTAGTTGTACTTGTGAGCTCAATTAATAAAGGGTAGGGTTCATTAATTGCAAATTGTAAGGTTGAAATCAAAACCAGATTGGCATTTCTTGTTGGGACTAATTTCTGGTGATAGAGTACTTTATGTTATGCCTAACTACTGATTATGCAGATTCTAGATAAGAGACAGTAAATTATAAAAAGGAATGTAAACCCCAAGAAGGAAAGTTGTTTTCCCAAAATATTAGGTACCACCTGACTTCCCAAATTATTACCTTGATTTATTATATTGCACTGTTCACTATAGTGAGCATTTACAATTTTGTCAACATTTCTGGAGTAGTTCCCATCACATGAAGTATTGAGATGACTGGCTGATTTCAAAAAACTTAAACAGGGCTACTCTGGTTAGCATATAGAAGGGAGAAAACCAGAATATCTCAAGACTGTAGAATAGCTGGACTGAAAGTAGACAATGACAAACCACATCCATATTGTAGCCAAGTCACTCAAGGGTGTTTTTATACTTTTAAAAGATGATCTCTCCCATGCATTAATTCCATATATGAAGAGATTCCCATGAGTATCTCTGCCCAATGCTGACATAATGTGTAGTATCCCCACAGTGAAAATAGTTTACATGAATGTACATTCATAGGACTTTCTATTCAAGAAGAATCCTTTCTATGCATTTTGATCTCAGAATATTTAAATGTACTAGAGAAGCAAAATAAACAATGTTGGTATAGTGGCTGCTGTTAGCATGATTACCCAATTATTCTTCTGAGGGACATTAAAAAGGAGCCTTCCCAAAGATTGTCTATGGAGATTCTCAGGCATCCAGGTCACGGTTATCCCAAAGGTGCTTTTTCAAGAGGCAACGGGACTTTCTGGTTTTTCTTCGAAGACGTTTCACTTCTCATCCAAGAAGCTTCTTCAGCCCCAGAGTCCTTTGGGACTTCCCAAAGATTGCATTACTTTTGGCAATTAGGCTGCCCCTCGGCAACAGTGTAGTCACTGGCAAATCCTTTCGTTCCAGAAGTACCCTTCGGTTAGCTTTGTAGCTGCTTCTGACATGAATACAGACAGACCACTGCTATCGTTAAGACTATAGAGCAGAAAAGCCATGAGGGTCTCCCAGAAGAAGATTTGAAAGTCATCCCAATATGTAATTAATTATTCACTAAGGCTGCATTACTATTACTATTAGTCTTCTCATCGTTCCTATCACCCATCTCCTCCCACTTATGACTGTATTACTGTATGACTGTAACTTGTTACTTGTATCCTTACACTTTATATCAATATTGATTGTTTCCTGATTGCTTATTTGTACCCTATGACAATCATTAAGTGTTTTTTACCTCATGATTCTTGACAAATGTATCTTTTCTTTTATGTACACTGAGAGCATATGCACCAAAGACAAATTCCTTGTGTGCCCAATCACACTTGGCCAATAAAGAATTCTATTCTATTCTATTCTAATGGGCTGTAAGAATAATCTTGAAGAAGAGGAGGAAGAGAAGTAGCCAATCCAGATAAGAGAAATTTGAACCCAAGGAGGGAATGTACTTTGAGAAAGCATCCAAGACTTGACCTTCCCTAGTTCTCTTTAAGATTAAGGCAAAGAGAGGAAGATACATTCAGAGATGCAAGATTGATGTCAGCCCTTCAGGTTGACCAGACTTGAACACCAAAGCAATGAATAGTAATACAGGTAGTCCTCTACTTATGACCACAACTGAGTCCAAAATTTCTGTTGTTAAGTGAGATATTTGTTAAGTGAGTTTTGCCCCATTTTACAACCTTTCTTGGTCATACTTGTTAAGTGAATCCCTGCAGGTTTTAAATTAGTAACATGATTGTTAAGTGAACCTGGTTTTCCCATTGACTTTGCTTGTCAGAAGGTTGCAAAAATTTGATCACATGACCCCAGGACATTGCAAACATCATAAATATAAGTCAGTTGTCAAGAGTCTGAACTTCGATCACATGACCATGACCAAGGGGATGTTGCAATGGTTGTGTGAAAAATGGGCATAGGTCACCATCACTAAATGAACTGTTGTAAGTTGACTACCTCTACTACTTTTATTATATAGAGTTATAGTAACAGAGTAACAGAATCGTTCAGTCACCTAATCTTTCATCCATACCAAACAACAAGCAGAGAAAAAAAACCAGATCATATTATCTTAACCCACCTCTTTGCAGCATTTTATAATTAATTATTGGCTTTTTACCTTGGCATACAAATATCTTGTAGATATTTGGAATTATCTTTTTGCACTGATAAACTGATAAACCATTTTGTTTAAATGGTTTATCAGTTGTCAATATAGAACTATGTCGCCTTCGGCACGACCTAAGCATAACTCATAAAATTATCTGCTATAACGTCCTTCCTGTCAACAACTACTTCAGCTTCAACCACAACAATACACGAGCACACAACAGATACAAACTCAAAGTGAACCGCTCCAAACTTGACTGTAGAAAATACGACTTTAGCAACAGAGTGGTAAATGCCTGGAACTCACTACCTGACATTGTGGTTTCGTCACCAAACCCCCAAAACTTTACCCTTAGACTGTCCACTGTTGACCTCACCCGATTCCTAAGAGGTCAGTAAGGGGCATGCATAAGTGCACCAGCATACCTACCGTCCCTGTCCTAATGTTCCCTCTTATCAGTACTCATTTTATGTATATAAACAATGTTATATTTATGTATATTACCAATACGTACTTGATAAAATAAATAAATAAATAAAATAAATAAATAAAAAATAAATAAATATCGGTATTGTCTGAATAAAAAAGAACTTCCTGGTTAAAACTTTCAACTTCATTACAGAAATTCTATCCAACAAGGACAGTTGTAATTTGTCCCACCTCAGCATACAAATTTCTAACAAAATAGCACATTATGAAAGTTTAAAGATGAAAGCTGATTATTCAAAAATTTACATTTTAATCCTGCAGGGAAAGTAGAGTCTCCCCTCCAGAAATCCTATATCTACTTAGGTATTCTTGAGGAATATTAGTTTGTTCGCATTAGAAGGAAGAATTTTGCATTGCTTTTGCAAATTATGCTTGTTCTGCTTTTAGAGACATCTAAAAAAAATTGATAGATGAGTTCAGTAGAAGGCTGGAAAACTTCAACAGGTATTATGCATATCACGTGTAGAACAGATAGCATGTCTCACCTATATTTGCGATTGAAATAGGCTTTAGGGATAGCATTCAACTACATTTCCAAGTGCGACACCGCGCCTCTTTATATGAGTGCAGAGTTATAGTAATTGTACATGTAAATTGGTAACTGAAGTATGCAAATTGTTATTTATGTTTGCAATTGCCTGATTGGGATGCAGGCCCATGAGAATTGTTCATTCAGATTAGGAATGCAATTACACACACATTTAATGAACATAATTGCATGGCTGAACTGTATAAAAATCAGTCCTATTTAATTCATCTAATCTACACCCTATGGACCTGTACAGGACTGTTCTGTTGTATCAGCCATACCCGTTTGTGCCTCTAGGATGCCTCTGAAGACTAAATTATGTCCTTAATATTTATCCCATCAGTGTTTTCCAGATGTTAATTTAATTAACAGTTACTGAACACTAGTGAAGAAATTCTTATCTACCCAATTCTATTCCCACCCAACCACCCTCATTTTAAATATAAATCCTACTCTGTGCATTGTGCAGTGCCAAATGTTGCTCTGTTCACATTACGTTTTGGTTTTAGCTACAAAATGAAATTGCGATAATGTATTATCACTTTTAGGTCATTCTAATAAAGCTTTATTTCATTATAATCTCTTTTAGGGAAGGTAGGTACCAAGGGAACAAAAAAGGAAAATAGAAAATAAGATCTAAGAGTTAAGAGTTAAATATGTCCACCACTGTAGTACTGGGAGAATAGTTCAAACCTCTTTAGTGAAATTCAGTGGACAAGCAAAATAATTAGGGAATATAGCAAGATTGGATTTAGTGTTTCTCTCTTATTAGGACTCAAAGAAAAGATATCTGCTATGAACTCCACATGGCATCAGGAAGGGCAGCCGGCCAATAAATGCTCAGCTTCATCCAGTTGCCTCAACTCTACCCCAAATTAAGGGATTGCATTGTTATAAAAAAGGGAGCAAGATTAGGTTTAGGAACACACACACACACACACACACACACACACACACACACACACACACACACACACCATTTCCACTGTAGGTGTCAAATATATGAAATCCTGGAAGCTTGGACTCTTTTCCATGTGATAGAAAACTGCATTAGGTAGACCTTAGACCTCATGCAGCAGACCTTTTATATTTTTGTGTCCTTATTCATATTTTTTTAAAAGAATTAATTAGAGAAAAATACTGCTGTTGGAGAAAATATCACGTTTATTTGGATCGTCTTCCCAGTTTTTCTTTTCTTTTTGGGAGAGAAAAAAAAACTGCAGATGAACATGGATGTAACTTATTACAAGTAACGGGCGCCTTGATTCTGATTAAATAATAAACTCACAAGCTCCACATAGCTAGAAGAGGGGAGCACTTTTTTTCTTTCTAATTTTAACTTTTGAATCTTTTACATTTTTAGCTTGCAGAATGATGCTTTTTAAAGAAAGCCAGAATTTTTCTTATATTCTGATCTACTTCCACCTTCCATATTGTTCCCCTCCAATGTTGCCCTCCTGTGAGGTTTATGGACAGGAAGGGAAAATCCTTCCTTAACTGATTAATCTTAATTTGTGAGAACAGGCCACGTATGGATAAAAAGAGGCATAAGTTCCAATTCTTGATTCAGCAATTGATCCATTGCATTTCTCTCCGGCACCTGAAAATTCTGTGCATTAGATCAATTCACTAATGAATTCAGCTATAGAAAAATATTTTAGCAAAGTTGGGCTAATTCTAGAATGGTACTTCTGTTTTTTTTTCTTCCCTGCTGTCTTCCCCCACCTTTTGAGATTTCACCATTGGGGTTAAACAGCAGAATCATTATCAAAATACCTTTAGCTATTTCTTTATATTATTTTTGAACTGCTGTTGTGAATTAGAAAAAATGGTTTACCTTCCTAGTGTCAAATTCCAATCCCTGACACAGAGAAGGAAGAAGCACGATTTAAGTGCTAGCGCAGAAGATCAACAAGCCTTATTGATTTCTCTAAAGCCTGTTGTGTTGATAAGCGATACCCTTAAAAGCTAATTCTCAGAAGATGGCCGTATATATGTGGTCAGCTCACTAAACCATTGGGAAGTCATACTCAGAGAATCATGAAATATGAAGTTCACATAAATGTCAGGATTCTATTTCTCTTGTACAAATGTTGAGAATTGGTGCCAGTTCCACAAATTTTGCCTGTTGTATTGAAACACTTTGTTCCCCTCTTGACAGGAACTGGATCAGAGGTGGGTTTCAGCAGGTTCTGACCAGTTCTGGAGAACTGGTAGCGGACATTTTGAGTAGTTCGGAGAACTGGGAAATACCACCTCTGACTGGCCCTGCCCCCATCTATTCTCTGCCTCCCAAGTCCCAGCTGATCGGGAGGAAATGGGAATTTTGCAGTAACCTTCCCCTGGAGTGGGGAGGGAATGGAGATTTTACAGTATCCTTCCCCTGGAGTGGGGTGGTAATGGATATTTTACAGTATCCTTCCCCTGCTACGCCCACCAAACCACGCCCACCAAGCCATGCCATGCCCACCAAGCCACGCCCACAGAACCGGTAGTAAAAAAAAAATTGACTCCCACCACTGAATTGGATGTAGTCATTGAGCTTTGGAAATTAGGCAATGATTTATATACGCGCTCTACATGGGGCTACCCTTGAAGAGTATCCGGAGACTTCAGCTGGTGCAAAATGTGGCTGCGCGTGCTGTGGTGGGTGTGCCAAGGTACACTCACGTGACACCTGTACTCTGCCAGCTGCATTGGCTGCCCATCGGTCTCCGGGTCCAATTCAAGGTGTTGATCACCATCTTTAAAGCCCTTCATGGCTTAGGACCAGGTTATCTCCAGGACCGCATTCTGCCTCACACTTCTCTCCGACCGGTTAGGGCCCACAGAGTTGGCCTCCTCCAGGTCCCGTCAGCCAAGCAATGCCGGCTGGTGGGCCCTAGGGGGAGAGCCTTCTCTGTGGCCGGCCCCGTGCTCTGGAACCAACTTCCCCCAGAGACCCGAACTATCCCCACTCTGCTGGCCTTCCGCAAGGCTGTTAAGACATGGCTCTTCCTGCAGGCTGAGGGGAGAGTGTAATCTATTGAGCTCACCCCTAGTATGTATGATTGTTGAATGGTTATTGTATACTTTTAATATTATGGTTTTAATTTTTATATTTTTTTTAAATGCATATTTATTATTGGTTTCTTGTATTTTTTGCTGTTGTACGCCGCCCGGAGTCCTCCGGGAGTTGGGCGGCATATAAGAATACCAAATAAATAAATAAATATACCAATTCAAGTTTCAGCCCAGGTTGGTGTTTACATGTTTATTCTGTCTTCTGAGGCACTTGGAAAGAAAAAACATCAGGCTCACAAGGACCAGTTCTTCTTCTGTACCTGGAATAGACAGGTATCAATTTCAAAATGACCTATAAGATATTCAGGTTTAATAAATAATTTTGCTGCTATTATTATTGTCATTATCATTGTTTTTATTCTAAACTTTCTTGCCTAGTATTTAGCTCAAAGGATAGCATGATTTGATCAGAAATCAAATGATATGAGGAGCTGCACTAGGGGTGACTTGATATTAAGAGCCGAGGTGGTGCAGTGGTTAAATGCAGCACTGCAGGCTGCTAGTTCAGCAGTTCAGCTGTTCAAATCTCACTGGCTCAAGGTTGACTCAGCCTTCCATCCTTCTGAGGTCGGTAAAATGAGGACCCAGATTGTTGGGGGCAATATGCTGAACTCTGTAAACCGCTTAGAGAGGGCTGTAAAGCACTATGAAGCGGTATATAAGTAAAGTGCTATTGCTAGTAGTGTTTCAATATCTTTACCACAGAGAAGAAGAGGTCAACCTATTTTCCAAAGTACCAGAAGGCAGGACAAAAAGTAACGCAGCAGCCAAAAAAGACAATGCAATCCTAAATTGCATTAACAGAGGGATACAATCAAGATCAAGTAAGGTACTAATATCACTCTATAAAGCCTCAGTAAGATCACACCTAGAATACTGCATCCAGTTTTGTTCACCACACTATAAAAAAGATGTTGAGACTCTAGAAAAAATGCAGAGAAGAGCAACCAGGATGATTGGGGGACTGGAGGCTAAAACATATGAAGAATGGTTACAGAACTGGGCATGGCAAGTCTAGTGAAGAGAAGGACCAGGGGAGACATGATAGCAGTGTTCCAATATTTGAGGGGTTGCCACAGAGAGGAGGGAGTCAAGCTATTCTCCAAACCACCTGAAGGCCAGACAAGGAATAGTGGATGGAAACTGATCGAGAGTTTCAACCTGGAAATAAAGAGAAATTTTCTGACAGTGAGAGCAATTAACCAATGGAACAGAAGTTGCCTTCAGAAGTTGTGGGAGCTTCATCACTGGAAGCTTTCAAAAAGAGACTGGACTACCATCTGTCAGAAATGGTGTAGGGTCTTCTGCTCGGGTGGGGGGTTGGACCAGATGACCTATAAGGTCCCTTCCAACTCTGTTTATTTATTTATTTATTTATTTTATTTTAGTGTTCTTATATGCCACCCTACTCCCTGGGGACTCAGGGCAGTGTACAACATGTAAAGAACAACTATAAAAACAATGTCAATAAGAAAACAAATAATAACAGTTTAATTTAAAAAAAAACATTCAAAGCATACATTCATGGGGGAAACCTAAGGTATTAATGGTCTCCAATCACCCTGCCTGCAGGAAGAGCCATGTCTTAATGGCTTTTCGGAAGGCCAGCAAGGTGGGGATAATTCGGATCTCTGGGGGTAGTCGGTTCAAAAGAACAGGAGCCCCCACAGAGAAGGCTCTCCCCCTAGGCCCCACCAGCTGGCATTGTTTGGTTGACAGGACCTGGAGGAGACCCTCTCTGTGGGATCTAACCGGTCAAAGGGAAATGTGAGGTAGGATGCGGTCCCAGAGGTAACCTGGTCCCAAGCCATATAAGGCTTTAAAGATGATGATCAACACCTTGAATTGCACCCAGAGACCAATGGGCAACCAATGCAGCTGGCGGAGTATGGATGTTACGTGGGTGAATCTTGAGACACCCACCACAGCTCGCGCAGCTGCATTTTGCACCAGTTGAAGTCTCCGGATACTCTTCAAGGGTAGCTCTATGTAGAGTGCATTACAGTAGTCCAATCGAGAGGTGACAAGGGCATGAGTGACTGTGAGTAGATCCTCCTTCTCCAAGTATGGTCGCAATTGGTGCACCAGGCGGACCTGTGCAAAGGCTCCCCTAGCCACAGCTGTAAGATGTTGGTTTAATTTTAGCTGTGGATCTAGGAGAACTCCCAAATTGCGAACCCGTTACGAGGGAGCTAATTTTTCTCCCCCAAGAACCAAGGAGGGACAGTCGACATAGTTCTTAGGGGGCAATATCCAGAGCCACTCAGTCTTGTCAGGGTTAAGCTTGAGCCTGTTCCTCCCCATCCAGATCCTGACATCATCCAAGCATCGGCACATTACATCCACTGCCTCCCTAAATTGAGATGGGGTGGTGATGTACAGCTGGGTGTCGTCAGCGTACTGTTGAAAACTCACCCCAAGTTTTATTCTGTTAATCTGTTAATGGATGAAAACTATCAAGGAGAGAACCAACCTACAACTAAGGAGAAATTTCCTGACAGTTAGAACAATTAATCAGTGGAACAACTTGCCTCCAGAAGTTGTGAATGCTCCAACACTGGAAGTTTTTAAGAAGATGTTGGATAACCATTTGTCTGAAGTGGTATAAGGTTTCCTGCCTAAGCAGGGGGTTGGACTAGAAGACCTCCAAGGTCCCTTCCAACTCTGTTATTCCGTTATACTGTTATTCAAGGGTGGCAATGAACACTTCCAGTGCTATTTAAAAATATAACAAATTCCTGTAATTAGCTGTGGTTATTTTTCACACATCAGACAAACTGCAGCATTTTTCAGTATATAACTGCTTCAGTTACTTTTTGTTGAAGAAGGTTAATTGTGAATGTGTAAGCTCTGACTTGTAACTGTAGCTTCAGAGAGGCAACCGCTAAGCGTAGGACATTGATTGGATTCTAGGACCCTTATCTATAAACTCATATTCATACACTTAAACAAGTATTAGTATCTTCAAGCAAAAGTCACAGCCTGCTAATTTTTTTAAGAAGGGCAAACCAAAATCTCCTGCTATTTATCCTGGAATTCAGTACTGAAGTGGTGGAAAAATGATTGGACACGTCATCTGATTTAGTTCTATTCCCAGTGGACAATCTAAAAATCACATGAATTTAATGAAAATCAAAGGGAGACTTCTATTTTTTTGAAAATGCTATCATTGCTATGGTTCAAGGAAGATTGCAAATGGCAACAAGGGTGGGATCTAGACCTGGAAAGGAATGAGGAAATCTCTCCATTTTTAAAAAAATATTTGTGTGACTGCTGTTGTGAAAGAAAATGCTTTCCTTGTGAAGGTTCCACACTTATGGAATTCCCTTCCTACACACGGGCACGTGTGTGTGTGTGTGTGTGTGTGTGTGTGTGTGTGTGTGTGTACCTTCCCTTGCTCTTGATTGAATCTCACTTTATTCAATTGTATTTTTCCCTGTCACAATACATAATTAAAATAGAATAGATTTTTTAAAATTATATGTGCATATGATTTATGCATTTATATCTATGTATTTATTTTACTTATATAGAGAAATCAAACTGGGATGGTATGGGGGAAAGTGTATGGCAGCTCAACTTGAATAATGTGACTCTAGGTAGCCTACAGTACACCAATGAATAACCTGAAACAACACCTGCTAAAAACAAATATAAGAATCAATTGCCTCTCAGAGACCCAGATTTATTACACTCATCCAGATGGGAACTCTAATCATTCTGACTGAAATACCCAAGGAAGAAGACAGGCATTCAATGCCTTTCTGAAGAACTGCAGGTTAAGGTCAACTGTATGTTGGCAGGAGGAGGGATGGATCATATATCTATATCTATAGCAATATTTTTCAAGTGCAAACTTGAGTTGCACTTGTCTCAAAGATGCTTTTTTAGGAGGCAACTAGACTTTCTTGTTTTTTTTCTTTGAAGATGTTTCACTTCTCCTCCAAGAAGCTTCTTCAGCTCTGACTGCAAAAGTGGGGAATGGAAGGATTTATACTTCTTGCAGACCATTCCTTCTATTCCCCACTATCCTGCCAGAGATGAAGAAGCTCCTTGGATGAGAAGCGTAATATCTTAAAAGAAAAAACAAGAAAGTCCAGTTGCCTTCTGGGAAAAAAAGCATCTTTTGGACCACCATGACCTGAATGACTAAGAATCTCTACAGACTTGAGTTGCACTTGGAAGCCTAGAGCAAGCCAGGATAGCTCCTGGTGTAGTAATGATACACTAAGGAACCCATATGATTCTATCCCACTACATTCCAGACCAATTGCTTCTTCATTAGTATGGAGAACATTGGAATTGTCTAGTCAAGAGATAAATAAGGTGAGTGACCACATCAAGGAATGGACACAACTGGCATACAATACAAAGTTGTTCAAAGATTCTCCTAGCCATAACTGCCCCCTCCTCTGCAAGGAGAAGCTGTTAGTCCAGGAGGACCATCAGGTTGCACCTCTGCTCTGACTGGCCCCCAGCCAGATGTCAAGCCTGAATTTGATTGGGGTGTGGGATTGTTTGTATCCTTGGACATTCTGACATGAATTCAGTTTGACACAGTTTGGAGCTGAAGGGGGATGGAGCCTTCAGTCAAAACATCATTCTTAACTGATGAGTCATCCATATTCCAATGACGGGAGGAGGAGGAAAGATGTCGCTGAGCAACCAGCTCACATCTTGGTTGGACAATGACACAGTTGTTTTGGAAACTTGAGAAACTGAAACTTATATTGGGGTGAAAAGCCCGGGAACTTTAGTACTGGCTTTTCACCAGTAGCTCCAAGATGGTGTATCTAAATCAATTTGTTCTTTGAGGAAAAGCAATGCCTCGGAGTTTGATCTGTGATGGGTGCATTACTTACTTATTTATTTATTTATTTGTTTTATTTATTTTGTGAGATTTATATACCGCCTCACAGTGCAAGCACTCTCTAAGCGGTTTACACCAGTAAGCAATGTATATTTATATTGCCCCCAACAATCTGGGTCCTCATTTTACCTACCTTGGAAGGATGGAAGGCTGAGTCAACCTTGAGCTGATGAGATTTGAACCGCTGACCTGGGGATCAGTGTCAGCTAAAGTGGCCTGCAGTACCTGCCTCTAACCGCTGCACCACCTCGGCTCTTGGAGCTGGACACCCAGAGGTGGGTTCCTGCCAGTTTGGACCGGTTCTATAGAACCGGTAGTGGGAATTTCCTCCCACTCGCCAAACTGGCAGCGATGGCTGGCTGGCTACGCCCCCGAACCGGCTCTCTTGGTGGTGCCATCTTGTTTTTTGCTTCTTTGCATGCACAGAAGTTGTTTTTGCGCATGTGCGGAAGCTGGGTTTTTAGCACTGCACATGTGCGTGCACCCACGCAGCGCGTGAGGAAGTGAGCCAGCAGCGAGGTAAGTCAGAACCCACCCTGCTGACACCAGATGCAGTAACAGAAACTCTCTTACCCCCTTATCCCCACAACCTGCAGCCACCTGGCCTTGGTAAGGTTCAGCCAAAAGTCTTCTTCATCCAGACCCCTAAGTATACAGAGAGCCCTGACAGCTTCACTTGGGTGGCCAAAAATATATAACCAAGTATTATCAGACCACTGATGATACTTCACCCCATGCAAACAGATGATCTCCCACAGCAGCTGCACTTAGATGCTAAAAATGGGTATATTCTGGGAAAACCCATAAATCAAGAACTTACAATTAGACTGCCTCCATAATATTGACTGGAATCAAAGAACCCCTTGAACATTACATTCCTACTCCCAACTTCCTGAGCTGGTCCATTAACCATGGTTAATGGTATCAAAAGTCACAGAGAGATCAAGCAGGGTCAGTATAGATACTTATGAGACCATCAAAAATCACTGAGAAATGCAATGAAAGCTAAATCTTGAGTGGAAAGGATGCAAATAATGCAGGTACAAGAGAGATCCAGATAGATAGTACCTGGAGATTCCTAGGTAAAATTTGAGAGGAAATGAGATTTAGAAATTGCCAGCAAAGCAGGTAGCTAGAGACCATGAAACGTTGGACCTTCATTGTGATGCTATTTATTGTCTGGACTGTGTCCATATTTGTTAGTCCTGCTTGGGTTAAAGAGCTTTTACTTCTATGTAAATATGCGTAGGATTTCAGCTGTAATTGCTGACAAAGGACAGTCTCTGGAGAGCAAGCAGAATGAATTAATGAAAAAGTGTTTAGCTAACCAAAATGTTTATCACTCTGACTGCATCCTATAACCATTTCCCTTAGAATAAACACCACTGAATGTAATGGGACTTGCTATTAGGTAAGCGTACATATGCGGGATTGCAATAATCAATTCTATTGTTCCTATTGGGATACAGCCTATTTAGATACAGATTATCCAGCCAGTTTAGATGCAGATTTTAACACTGTGAAATCAGTCTTAAAATAAAAAGCTACTGAATGAGAAAGCCAACTTTCACTGAGCCCAGTGGACATATTTGCAGAGGAATGGAAAGAAATCCTTGATGGTCCGAACCAGATTTCCCACCTCCCTCCCCATTTCTGAAGACATTTCTAAGACATCTGGCAATAGTTTCCTTCAAATCCATAATGGAGATAAGGTTTCATTAATTGGAATTTCTAATCAGCTTTTCAAGTATTTATCAATAAAACCTATTTACTTTCCTGTTAATTGTTACTAAGAACTGCATTAATGTAAAAATTGGAATTCACAGATGAATTTTTTACATTTTCATTACAGTTTCCTGTTTCCCGCTTAGTGGTAGATCTAACTAAGCTGATTCAGAATTGCAAGATAAGTTGATGTGTTCACAGTTCCACAGTCTTCTGTCAAGAATGTCTTGGGCAGTCAATTTATAGAGACATCTTTTAACTTATGGAACATACTCCTTTCATTGAATCATGTGTGGTATCCTGCATATAGATAGTCTTCAACTTACAACCTTCAGTTACTGAAAAAAGTGAGTTACAACTGGTCCTCACATTTATAATCATTGGAGAATCCCCATGGTCACATGATCAAAATAGTTTTCACCAGCAGTTTGTACCATTCAAAGACCCGGTGAAACTTCATTTCCCAAATTGTACTTCTGCTTTAAATTTGATGTAACTTTGATCCTTGTGAATTAACTCACATTATCATCCTGTGGGGTCCTTAGTGCTTCTCTGAGCTTGGTTGTTTTCTTACAGACCTTTCATTACCAAACTAGGGACCGTCATCAGTGCTAGTGACATATTAACACCAAAGAACAGAACATTAAATTCTCAACAGATGCTCCAACTGTTTTGTGTGGAAAATTGCAGATTGAACTGCAAAATCGGAGTGTATAAATTATGTTACTCATTTCCAATGTTGCAGGCTACAATCAGCGGTGAAATCTACTTACCTTCCCTACCAGTTTGGAAGCACGTGCTTTGCGTTTCGCAAAGCGCCATTGTACACACTTTTTCACCCTCTGCACATGCACAGAAGGCTTTGCGCATGCGCAGAGGGTTAAAAAATATAATGGTGATGTCCGGGTGGGTGGGTGGAGCCTCACGCAGCCACCGCTACTGGTTCTCCAAACCACCGGCGGCCACCGCTACAGGTACACCCAAACCGGTAGCATTTCACCCCTGAGGCTACTCCTATAGAATCTGTAAGCAAAATGATATCCAGATTACAGAGTTTGGGTGAAACAAAGAAATGGGACATGGAATTTATTACGCTGTATATTTATATATTTATATATTTATTTATTTATTTATTTACTTACTTACCT
Source organism: Diadophis punctatus similis (assembly GCA_023053685.1). Classification (NCBI taxonomy): domain Eukaryota; kingdom Metazoa; phylum Chordata; class Lepidosauria; order Squamata; family Dipsadidae; genus Diadophis; species Diadophis punctatus. The sequence continues at coordinate 7,974,162 of JALIGW010000003.1, read as the reverse complement.
ATTTACAAAGTGTAGTCATTTTACACAGATTTCCACAGATAGAAGAAATATAAAATAGAATTGATAAAATAGAATAGAAAAAGTGGAGGTCTTCCATATCAAAAGATAAATAATCCAAATTCCATTCATAAAAATACTGAACTTTCTACTTTGCTCAACGTTGCAATCAAAATTAAGAATCACAAAAACTAAGAAAAGGGGCTGGAGCTTATTATTATACATTTTCTGCCAGTATGTGAACTGAAAACACACCATGTTTGTTTGTTTGTTTGGTTTCTATTGAGCAATAAAATTGATTAATGTTGAATGGAGGTAAATCTATAAGGACTTACTAATAATTTGCTCTTAATAATCATCATTTAATATTGTGCTCTTGCAGTCACCAAATAATCAATGCTTATTATAATGGTTACCAGTCTGGGCTACTTCAACTTAACTTTTAGAATTTTCACCAAGGAATGGTCATACTGGCTAGGGAATTTTGGGTTTTCAGCAATTACTAATGTTTGCAGAGATAAATGTGAAGTATAAACTAGAAATATTTATTTGCCAGGAAGTTATGATCAGTCAGGACTTCTGCCCAGTGGTACCACCTGCATGTGAATAATGACAATTATGGTATTTATAATACATACATTTGAATATCTATACATAATGTATACATTTAAATAGATATAAATATCAATGTAGACCAAGCAAATGTATTTGCTATAGAAAGTATGAGGGCATTGCATGTCAAATAGTGTTTAAAGATTTTATTCACTCTGCTATTTCAAAAGAAACAACCTAAAATGTTTTTTTTTCCTTTTGAGAAAAAAATGTATACCAATCAGATTACAAGTATTATTTGAATGTACACTGCTTTGAGTACTGTGATATATTTTGGGGGCCAAGTTACATTAAAGAAATGCATGCAAAAATCTGCATCTTAAGATAACAAGCAGATTTATCCCTGTGAGGTTCAAGGAAACACCACATTCAGCACTATTGTAACTAAAAATAATGAGATGTTTATATTCATTTAAATGGAATTCTGGTTTATTACATCACAGTCCAGCACCCATTTTTTTTCTCTTAGTTACACCACTTTTTGTCATTCAACATGCCCCTTTTAATCTTCAAACATTTTGGCACAATGTTTTGTTTTAACTATGCACCATTCTTTGTTTTTCCTTCCCAGTCTTGGTCATTCTTCCCTGAAAGAAAGTAAGGTTAATAAAATAATTGAATGTGCAACTTCAGTACAGCTGTAGTGGACCATTTTTTAAAAAAAATTACGTAACTACCATATTTTTCAGAGTGTAAGACGCTCCGGACTATAAGACGCACCTACCTTTTGGGGGGAGGAAAAACAAGAAAAAAATCTCCCTTTGCCTCCCAGCATCCATTGGGTATTTATCTGGCCCATTTGCCATGGCCCATTCAGCACTGCCGCAGCCCATTTGCCATGGCCAATTTGCCGCCACTACCCATTCGCCGCCGCCCATTTGCCCTGCTGCCCATTCGCTACCACCACCCATTTGCTGCCACCCATTTGCTGCTGCCATGGCCCATTCACTGCGGCCCATTTGGTGGTGGTGCGGCCCATTCTCTGTGGCCTGTTCTCCACCACCACGGCCTGTTCGGCATGGCTCGTTCACCAGTGCCCATTTCCCATGGCCCGTTCACTGCTGCCATGGCCTGTTCAGCATCGCCCATTCCCCGCTGTTGATCCCCGCCGCCTGGAACTGGCTGAAAATGCGACACATGGAGGCCAAAAATGGGGCGTGCAGAGGCCGAAAATGCGACGTACGGAAGCCGAAAACAGATGAAGGGTGGGGGGCTGTGGGTGGGCGGGGCTTCTGCAACATTTGGTGTATAAGATGCATCACAATTTTCACCAACTTTTAGGGGGGGAAGTGCATCTTATACTCCAAAAAGTACGGTATGTACCTTCATCCTCCCAGAAGACAAAAAATAAGTATTTCAATTCCCCCTTCCTTTTTGTCTCCTTTCATCCTTTCTTCTATCCCTAATGCCTCCATCTCAAAATCCCTCCCATCACATTATAGAGTCTTAGTTATACTGTGGCATCCATGCAAGGATAGATATTGAATCCTAACAAAGGAAGAAGATTCTCAACTGCCTCCTTGAGTTGGGCATCTGGGTAGGGTACACTTAGGTTAATTATTTCATGATTTATCATACTAAATGCTTTGGTAGACATTTGGATTTCATTGTGACACAGAGCAAAACAGTTTTTCTTGGCTTCCAATTTCTTCAGCAAAGAAGGAATGCTTTGGTGGAAATTAGCGCCAGATTACCTTTGCTTTTAATTACAGTGGCGCTTCTTAATTAGAAGAGCACTTGGGTGACATTCTCTCGGAATAATAGAATTTATTTTTATCTAAATAAAGTGTAATGGAGGTAAATACTATTAAACACTTAAGTGTTCCAGATTATCTGGAATTGGGTTTGCTGATGACATTCAAAAATAGAATAGTTTAAATAAAGTGAGCAATATTTTTTATTAGGATCAACCACAGTGCCAGAATAGTGTGTGAATCACTAAATTCTTCATCAAACAAGATGCTACCAAAAAGCAAGAAATGAAGTCTGTGGTTCAAAGTTAAACCCCAAATGGAGGTTACAAAGTGAATGTGGAGAGAATTGGATCCTCAAAAAAAATTGCTTTTTATATGAAAGGGGCATGAAAATCATTGTCTCCAAATGAGGGGCCTATTCTCAAAGGCTGAAGAGAAGCCAAGGAAGACTTTGGAGCTTGATGGAGGACAGGACCCAGACTCCATCCACATGAATGGAGAAGTATTAGTTCTTACTACTAGAGCAGCCCCAAATTCTGAATAAGAGTCCCTGAATACCTTCCCATGAGAAAAACAGTGATGTCAGATTGAAAGCCAGAAGGCAGATAGATGCAAAAGGACAAGTTCCTTGGAAATAAGAGTTTACTCAAGAGTAACTAGAGCATTCTAAACTGAGTCAATGAAATCCCACTGGCTTTGGCCAATTGATGACGGCCCAGGACTGATTGTTTGCCTTATGAGAAATTATACTGTAGGTGTCTGGTAGAACCAAGGATAATGTCATGTATCCCATGTTGGAATGGAAGAAATGATGCAATTTTTGGCAGTTGCATCAGCATATACATAACATGCCTGAAGAAGCCCATGGTGGCTGCAACTTTATTATTGCCATAGAGTTAAATTGGACCAGAGGACTATTTTTTTTCTTTTCAACTGAATCCTAAGAATTATTTATGAATTATTGTTTGGGTCCAGCTTCATTAGACTAATTAAGTTCAGTGAGATTCTAAGCATTGCTGAGATCTGTTATATTGACAAATATGTGTTTTATACACAGAGACAGACAGACAGACAGACAGACAGACAGACAGACAGACAGACACACCTCCATCCATGTTTCACGAAAATAAGACCAGGTCTTATTTTCTTTTGGGGCCCAAAATAAGCACTACGGCTTATTTTTTTTGGGGGGGGGGTATCTTATTTTTTTTTCTATGTAAGTGACACCCAATTGTTCTACTTGCCTGCGGTGGGGCAGGAGGTCACGCGACATGCCAGTGCCACCACCGTGAGGCAGAAGGGTGGAGTTGCTGCACGTGCCCTGCACCGGCTTACTTCAAGGCCCCCGCAGCCAGGATACCCAGGTCCTGACACTTGCCTTGTCTCATGGCAGCGGCTCCGGCAACCCCATCCAGCAGGACCCAGTGTGGCCGCCAGCCCACTTCTTCTGCTTGCTTGCAGCTGCAATGGAGCAGGAGGCTGAGCAATGCACCGGTGCCATAGCCATGAGGCAAGGCAGCCCCACATACCCCACACCAGAGGTGGGTTCCTGCCGGAGCTGCCCAGTACACAGCTCCGGTAGGGAGTGGCGGATTTCACAACCGCTCCAGAGCCCTCTCTGCCGGTCCACCCGGCACGTCACCATTTTTTTCCGCTGATTTTCAGTGATTTTCGGGCAATTTTGCTTCTGCGCATGCGCGGAAGCAAAATCACGCCAAAATCTTGAAAGGGGACGCATGCACGTGCAAGATTTCGGCGATATTTTGCCTCTGCGCATGAGCAGAAGCAAAATCGTGCCAAAATCTCACGCACGCGTGCGTCCCCTTGTGAGATTTTGGTGCGATTTTGCTTCCGCGCATGCTCAAAAGCAAAATCGCACGAGGGGGCGCGCACGCGTAGTGAGCGTGCCCCCCCTGAAGTGTGGAGATGCACGCGCATGGCTCCGGCAGCGAGGTAAGTGAGCAACCCGCCCCTGCCCCACACCAGCTTACCTTAGGGTTGTATATATCTCAGAATGAAGAAATGAAGTAGCCAAAGCACTGCAGATTGAATTCATATAACACATTGCAAATTGATTATTTCTGTCTTCAAACAGATAATAGAATTCTCATTATTGGAGGCAGGTAGAGAAACTGTTGATTTATTGAGATGTGTTTCCAACTGCATTGTTAAGAAGTTTTTTTTCTAAATGAATCTAACAATAGCTTTCTTTCCAAGACACAGCTGAGCAATCTATGTTGATCTGTGCAGGGTTTATGCTTAATGGAAAATCAATGCTATTGATTAAATGGAATAAAAGATTGTCTGTAAAAAAAGCAATTATGAAATATAGTCATCTCTCAGCATTTTAATTATTTTCAGCTGATAAGAACCAGTGCACATTTCCCCTGAAAAACAAAATAATTAAAATTTAAGATGATTAACTGAATTTCTTACCAAAAAGGTGCACAACTTCTGCACATGGTACTATCACTATGATTATTACTTTTTAAAAAATCTTAGTCTCATGTCATGGGAATTTTTTTTTTCTGGAGTCTCTTAACTGCAAACTTTTAACATCCCAACCAACAAAAACGTAGGAATGAATACAGTCCTCCATCAAATCATCACCATTTAAAAAAAAAAGTTCTTGGGAGTATAAAGTTCTTAAACATAACTTTGTACATATTGGGCTATTTGGAGTGATATCTGCATGGTGGGATCAAAAAAGTTAAAAGTGCCCAGGCGGTGTTCGTGCATGTACACTGAAAGACGAGCATTCTATCCCATGCCAAGCACATACAAGCGCACAAGAGGTGGCTGAAAACTTTACAGAGAAGTTTTATGAAGTAAATAAGCAAGCAGCAAAGAAAATGTGAATGCAAACACACACAAACACACACACACACACACACACACACACACCATAGAGAAACAAGTTCGCCAAAGTGCGGCAAGCTTGCGTTAAATGCCAGTCCAAGAGAGCAGGCACGAGAGTAGTTAAGCAAAGTCCAAGTGTCCAAACCTTATAGAAGATCCATCAGCCAATGCAGAATGAAAGTCACAAGGTTTCAAATCAAGAGTAAAGGCAAAGATAATCTGGGTAAATGAGTGGTTGTTGCCAACAAGAGGCTTCAACTAACTGCCTTTGTGAACAGAAGTAGTCCCAGTGTAGCTCATTTGGAAGGACAATTTGCCTTTTTTTTTTTTGCAAGAAACCTTTGATGCTCTCGCTCTCTCTATGCTGTGAGTGCTTGCATTGTGAGGGGGTGACAGTTCAAATTCCTCATCTTCGGGGACCTGTAGCAAATGTGCCTTCTGGTTACCAGACAAGCCCACCTCCTCTGTCTGCAGATCTTCAGACAGAAGTTCATCTCTGCAACTGGATGTTTATTGTCATGAAGTCTGAGATCCATAACAACGGGCTGGTTGCCTCTCCTAGACTCCCAGAAGTCCTTCTGGATTCTCCTGTTTCAATTAAATTCAAGAGTCGATAATATGAAGAAACTCTTCAAGATCCATTGAGGTTTTCCACTGGTGGTGCTATTTTGATTACTGAAAAGTCTACTGCTTTTAAAAAGTTACTGCTGGATTTCTCCTTTTTCTCAGGAGGAATGGGTCTGGTTCTAGATCTAATAAGTTCTAGATACTAACCAAGTGTGTTAATTTAGATGCTAACCAAGTGTATTAATTTAGATGCTAAATTTTTAGCATTTTTTAATTTTAATTTAGACATCCTACCTGTCAATGACTACTTCTGCTTCAACCACAGCAATACATGAGCACATAATAGATACAAACTTATGGTAAACCGCGCCAAACTTGATTGCAGAAAATACGACTTCAGCAACAGAGTGGTCAATGCCTGGAATGCACTACCTGACTCTGTGGTTTCATCCCCAAACCCCCAAAACTTTAACCTTAGACTGTCTACTGTCGACCTCACCCCATTCCTAAGAGGTCTTTAAGGGGCGTACATTATGCCTACCTTCCCTTTATTTATTTATTTATTTTGGAATTCTTATATGCCGCCCAACTCCCTAAGGACTCAGGGCGGCGTACAACAGTGAGAAAATACAAGAATAACCAAAATCTAAAAAGTTAATTAAAAGCAAATATAAAAATTAAAACACACTATAAAAAGAATCATCACCAACCATTCAACATCATACATACATAATGTCCTAATGTCCCTTTCCTAATGTCCCCTTTTATTCGTATCCATTTCATGTATTCATTATTATGTTTATACTTATATCTGTTATCTAATACATGCCTGATGAAAATAAATACAATACAAAACCAAATGTGTTAATTTGCTTACCACCCCATCCTGGGGCGGTAGAGAGAGATCTTTAAAAGAGTAATCTTTGAACTCCACATTGTGTTGTCTTATACTCATTTCTTGTGAGCATCTGAGGGAGAAGACAAAGATCCTAATTCCACGAAGCTTGAGTCAAATCCAACAGGACGCTGTTAAATTGTGACAATCTTACAGTACTGAATCTGAGTAGTAAAGATCAAACTGGCAACTCTGGTAGGACCGTATGTAAGAAAAACATATGAGTACTAGTGAAGCATAAGCTGAATGTGAATAAGCAATGTGATACAACACCTCAAAAAGTCCAGTGCAGTCTTATGCTTCACTGACAAAAGCATTGTGTTCAGAATACTGTTACCGGTTCTGCACATTATAAAATAAAATATCATGGAGATTCAGAGAGCTACCAGAAGGATAAGGATTTTGAAACTAAACCCTGTGGGACATAGCCAAATTAGACAGCCATGCCAAAGGAAAATCTAAGGATAGACATGATGATAACATCCAACATATATGTAAATGGTTTAATATACAAAAAGAAGTAGGACCATTCTCTGTTGAATCCAAGTCTGAGACTAGCAATAGCAGTTAGACTTATATACTGCTTCGTAGTGCTTTACAGCCCTCTCTAAGCGGTTTACAGAGTTCAGCATATTTCCCCCAACAATCTGGGTCCTCATTTTACCAACCTCAGAAGGATGGGAGGCTGAGTCAACCTTGAGCCGGTGAGATTTGAACAGCTGAACTGCTGAACTAGCAGTCAGCTGAAGTAGCCTCCAGTGCTGCACTTTAACCACTGCACCACCTCGGCTCTTATGACTAGGATTAGGACCAGATGATTGAAATTAAAAGTAGAGTTTCAGTCTGTAGGGGAAGAACAGGCAGAGCTGGTGGGAGGCGGGGGAGATGGTGTTAAAAACATCATCAGTTTAGAGTTGTTGAGTTCCTACAAGTGCTCCAAGTTCAACCCCTCTTGAATTCTGTTGACCGTTATATGGAATCAATTTAGTGTTGAACTTGAAGAAATCTTCTATGCTGCAGCCTTATGAATGGTCCTGATGCTTTACACCTGATACAGTCTTAATATTAGAAAGAATTTGCAGATGATTATTGCTTTTAACCAGTGAAATAATTTCTACAGAATAGTGGAGGATTTATTCTTGCTGGAGGTTTTCAACTCTGGACTCTGGATTTACAGACTTATAAAAGTTCTTATCTCATTGGCCTTGGAGGTCCAATGTTAGACTTTATATCTGGTGTTATTGGATCAATAATATTGGGGAAAATTCAAAATAACTCTTTGGAATAACTCTTAAAATACCAGAACAGTTCCAGCATCTTTTGAAGGTCTGTAGATGTAGTATTATTAATCTCTCAGTTTCTAGATTCAGTTTGCTTAGACAGTCCCACCTCATTTAATCCTGCATGTTTATTTAGAGAAATAAGAGTGGTATTTGTGCTTACTTTTATAAATCTCCTATGAGAATACATCCTTTTATTTTTCTCTGCATGCTGTGTCTTCAAATTATGTATTTTTCTATTACACAAGTTTGCCATTATTGCACTTGTTATATTTCATCCTGAATTGGGACATACAGTAAGCTTTCTAGAGCCTAAGGGATTAGAGGAAAGAAATAAAATTATTTAATAATAAATATTAAAATCCTCCTACTTCTTGCTGTGGAATTTTCATCTTATCGTCTGACTAATTCACAGTTTTATATTAGAAAGGCAGGCACTAATTTATCCCTTCAGTTCTGATTCAGCACCTTGTGAAATCTCATATATCCAACTGAGCAGGATTGCTGGTAAGGATTATTTATTACAACTTCATCTAGGGATTTTTTATTATTATTATGAGATTAACAGAAAGCCATCAATATATCCGGTGCTTTTGATTTTATCATTATTTTTTAGCATCTCTTTCTGGATAGAAGTGATTAAAGTCTCATTGATTTCAATAAATCTATTCAGAGGATGGCGGGATCCAAATGCAACCCACGGATTCCTTTTTATAGCTTTTTGTTATTGTCTAAAGGTAGCTTGCCTCAGTGCTTAAATTTGGAACCAATTTGTCTGGTGACAATAGAAGATCTAGCTAGACAATTGGTTATGGCAGATTGTAAATGTGTATTTTTGTTGTGTTATGATTTTGGAGGCTTCTCTTGATCACCAAAACACTGAAAGCAGCTATTACTAAATTTTCCTCTTATACTCAGGGTGGGTTCTAACTTACCTCGCTGCCAGTTCGCTTCCTCCCACACCGCGTGGCCGTGCCTCGTGGGCGCACAAAAGCCAAAAACAAGATGGTGGTGCATGCGCAGTGCCGGAAACGTGGCTTCTGCGCATTCGCAGAAGAAAAAAATCAGAAAAAAATTCCCCCCAAAAAAATCCAAAAAAAGATGGCGGCATCCACAGACCGGCACCGACAGAACTGGTTCCGTGACGTCACCGTGACATCACCAGTAGTTTGCTACCAGTTCTATAGAACCGGTGCGAACCGGGAGGAACCCACCTCTGCTTATACTGTATATGGAATCAAAGCCACTTCATAGCCAGAGGAGGCTCTGGATTTACAAAACTGTTTTGAGAAGACTTTCAGTTTCAATTGCCTAAGCAGTGATGGTGATTTGGACCAGAAACATCTGAAACTGGTGACTCATAATCCTTTTATAGTGAGTTTTCAATTGTTAAAAGTGATGCCTTTAACTTTTGTCCAGTAAGAAAATTAGTTTGAGAAGAATTGCTTAAATAAATTAATTCCAGATAAAACGCTTAACATGAAGATTCTATTTCATGTCACCTCTTTATAGTCAAACCAGGTAGAACATGAAATATATACAAATACAAGCCCCTGAATATTGATTATGTGACCCTAGGGATTCTGTTGCAAGTTTCAAGTGCAAGGACCAGTTGTAAGTTACCTTTTTCAGAACTGCTGTAACTTTGAACAGTCATTAAACAAATGGTTGTAAGTTGGGGAATACCTGTGCTATATTTCATGGATGCTGTTTTTAATGCAAAGATAGAGATCCTAGAGGTACCCCTAGACATATTCCTAACATTGCACTTTATCAATCGCTATGGGGGGGTAGTATTATACTACCTACCTGTGGTCAAAGCAGAGTTCCTGATCCACTTTCATTTTTATTTATTTTATTTATTTATTTGTCAAACATGTACAGGATAATAGTTGTTTGTATAAACATAACATAAGTAAAAGTACCGATAATAGAGGACAATAGGACAGTAGGACAGGGACGGTAGGCATAATAGAGCGCTTATGCAAGCCCCTTACAGACCTCTTAGAAATGGGAAGAGGTCTACTGTAGACAGTCTAAGGTTAAAGTTTTGGGGGTTTGGGGAAGAAACCACAGAGACAGGTAGTGCATTCCAGGCATTGATCACTCTGTTGCTGAAGTCGTATTTTCTGCAATCGAGTTTGGAGCGATTAACATTGAGTTTGTATCTATTGCATGCTCGTGTATTGTTGCGGTTGAAGCTGAAGTAATAATTGACAGGAAGGACATTTTGGTATATGATTTTATGAACTACATTTAGATCAGATCGGCGGCAACGTAGTTGTAAATTGTCTAATCCCAATATTTCAAGTCTGGTGGAATATTTTGTCTTTTCTCCACATTCAGAGTAGATCTGACAGTACTGGAGGATTAAGGTTCACTGTGCAAACAGGCCTCTCGGGATCTAAAAGAACCCACCTCCAAATGACAGTAAGTGGGGACATTAAATTCTCCCCCCCCCAGCTAGTTGAAACTCTCATCCCCCATTGTCCATTATTTTCATTTAAGAATTGCAACAATGCATGTATTGTCCCTGCTACTTTAGTCCTTGGCAATAAGGGTAATACTATATCCAGTCCGCAGTGCAGATGCAGCACTTAGAAACCAGAATAGACACAACTATATGAGGTAATGTTTTGCTGAAATCAGTCATGTGGTTTCTCTCAGGTTTTCTGCTCCAACGTATGATGGCTTTCTTTCTCTCCCTGACTCTTACAGCATCTGGGGATCTCTAAATTGAATTTCTCCCAAAGGGAGTCTTCAGTCTCCATCTCATGTTGGAGATCATGTTAAACGTTTACAGTGTATGTACTAAACAGCACGAAGTATGTCCAATGTATCCTTCTGCTGTGACCTTTCCCCTCTCAGGGACCCCAAGTTGTCAATTGTTAAAAGTGATGTACTTAATTTTGTCAAATAAAAGGGTTGGTTCATGGAGGAGCTGAAGGAGATGAAATGAGAGAAGAAATATCTAGAGCAGTGGTTCTCAACCTTCCTAATGCCGCTTCAATACAGTTCCTCATGTTGTGGTGACCCCCAACCATAAAATAATAAAATTATTAGGAAACTCCGGGGTGGGTTCTAACTTACCTCACTGCTGGTTCGCTTCCTCCTGCGCTGCATGGCGCGTGTGCGCTTTGCGCGTGCACGCATGCGCAGTGCTAATTTTTAAAAAAAAAATTCAAAAAAAAAGCCGAAAACAAGATGGTGACGCATGCACAGTGCCGGAAATTTGGCTTCTGCACATGCTCAGAAGTTCCCATGGTACAGATTTTTTTTTTGCAGTAGTCTATTTGCACCCACCTGGAGACAGATAGAGGAGTGGTGTCTCGGTTCCTAACACCATTGGAAATACGTGTTTTCCGATGGTCTTAGGCGACCCCTGTGAAAGGGTCATTCGACCCCCCAAAGGGGTCGCGACTCACAAGTTGAGAAAGGATGAACTCAGCCAAACATGGTTTAGTGCCTTACCAAGAGCAGCAAAGTATCTATGTTTCTCTGCATTTATTCTTCTGCAGATAGCCACTTTGAAGCCCTATTTTGAGTAACATGAACCCTTTTTGGGAAAGGAGCTTTCAGAAGTATCTTGCTTGGGTGTGTGGAAGAATTTGCTCAGTATCTGTTGGACACAGTCACTTGGATTTGCTCACAGTTGGATACTGGTCTTGTTTCTTGTCTTCCTCTTCAAGGCATGTCTTGTCCGGTTATCCGGGAATGGTTAGAACCTCTTGGCCTCAGGAAGTGAATAGTGTCCTTAGGATTGTGATCTCAGTCATTTCTTTTGATTCATGTCTCTCTTTGCTTATTAAAGTGGCCCAGAGGATATTACATGAATGAGTTGTAGTGGTGATTAATTATTTGAGCAAGAGTTATTCCTTTACCCCTTAAAGAGGTCTTGGCTTGCCCCCTACTTAAGAAGCTATTGCTGAACTCCATTACAATGGACAATTTTTATCTAGGATCTAACTTCCCCTTTTTGAGGAAAGTACTTGAGAAGGTGGATGGCAACAGTTTTAAAAGACCTTGGAAGGAGCAGATTACCTGGATCCTCTTTAGTCAGAATTTAGACCTGGGTATGGGCCACAAAGCCTGGCATTGGTCAGCAAAAGCGAGATGATGGTTGTGCATCCATTTTTGCCATACTTGGTCTCTCAGCCATTTTTGGTACCATTGACCATAGCATCCTTATGGGTTAGTATAGAGGATTGGGGGGTGGGCAGCAGGGTGTTGTCCTGGTTTGCCTCCTTTCTCCAGAATTGATTCCAATTGGTGGTGATTGAAGAGGAGAGGTCCTGCCCTTGACTTCTATTATGTGAGGCACTGCAGAACTCTCTCCTCTTCTATTTAACTCCTAAATGTTCTTTCTGGTCTTCCAAATGGTGAACACTGTAACTCAGTCCATCCGCCTTGCTGTTTGCTCCTCCTCTTTTGTTTGCTTCCACCTTTCCCAGCATTAGGAGAGATCTTGAGGGGGGGGGAACCTAGGTAAGGTCTCATAATAACCATTACTTGATAAACATAGATGATGTTTCTATGTCAAGGGGTGTGGTGGCCAAGCAGTTAAGCTATTGGGCTTGTTGACCCAAAGGTTGGCAGTTCAAGACAAGCACTGCGTGATGAGGTGAGCTTCCATTCTTGTCCCAGCTCCTGCCCACCTAGCTGTTCAAAAGCATACAAATGTGCGTAGATAAGTAGGAACCACATCAGTGGGAAGGTAACAGCATTCCGTGCTGGCCACATGACCATGTAAGTGTCTTCAGACAACACTGCCTCCCTCAGCTAAGAAATGGAGATGAGCACTGTGCCCTAGAGTTGGACGTGACTGGACAGGGGAAGATGTCTTCACCTGCTCCTATGCAGGGGTGGGCTTCAAAAATTTTAGCAATGGGTTCTCTGCCCGGTTGCTGGGTGGATGTGGCCATGGTGGGCGTGGCCTAGTTGACCTCCTGCACCAGGGTGGGGGGGCATTTTCACCCTCCCTGGGCTCCAGAGGCTCTCTGGAGGCCGGAACTTCCAGTAGGCTCATTTTTGCCCTCCCCGGGCACCGGAGGTTTTCTTCAAGCCCCCGGGAGGGTGAAAACGGCTTCCCTGGGCCCAGGAGGCCCTCCAGAAGCCAGAAATGGGCCATTTCCAGCCTTCCAGAGCCTCCAGGAGGCCCGTTTTTTTGCCCTCCCTGAGCCCTGCACTTACCTGGCATCCAAAATGGGCCGCATGGAGACTCCTGGGAGGGGAGGGTTGGGGTGGAAGGGGCTGGGTGGGCGGGGCAGGGCCAGTCAGGAGTGGGATTTGGGGATTCACCGAACCATGCAGAATCTTCTCTAGAGGATCTCCTGAACCCGGGCGAACCTGGAGCAGCCCAGCCCTGCTCCTATGCCAATTTTTTTTTCTTTGATGGCAAGGAAATTGTTTCCATTTTTTTTTAAAGGAAATACATCTTTAACAGAATTCTCATGAATAGGATCTATTTTCTTGGTCTTGTCTTCTATTGTATAATTATTTCTCCAGTTTTCTGCAGCTTCCTGCTTTCCCACATTTAAGAAATCTCTCTTCACAGAGACCTTCCTATATCAGGAAGTAGAAACAGCCTGGGAGATTGCAAAACCATAATGAAATATGGAAAGGAAAAGAAAGAAATAAAAACTGAACATTCTTCAATGCTTTGCAACAGTAAAGAAAATGCAGAAACATCACCTAAAGAACCCTCTTCTACGGTTGAAAATAACTTTTTTTTGGAAATTGGACAACAGATTCCCTTAAAGTATTAGAAAAAAAATCTCTGTTTTAGAACTTGGAAGATTGATTCCAGTAACAGATTTAAAAAATCAATGGTTTGACTTAGAGTCAGGTAGTTTTATGTCTTCATTTAAATGCACCGAAACCATCAGATTGGATAAAATTACATTCTTTGCATAACTTGATCTTGTCTTGTCTTCTATTGTATAATAGAAGTTTCCCTCCAGAATTTTGCCAAATACTTCCATGTGACCAGGACTTAAAGGAAATCATACCTTTTTCTTTGTTTTTGATATATCCTGGTTTCAGTTTATTTTTATTTTGAAGATAAAAGATAGAGTTGATACAGCAATAAGCAATTGGCACATAAATTGTGCCTAGTCTATAAAACAATTCCCCAGAATCATTGAAAAAAAAAGTAAAAATGAGGCTGTTTCACTTACAGAGATTTTTAGAAAGCTGAACTGGTTTCCTTATCTGCTGAGGAAAATGAGCTTTGTGAAAACATGGTGCATAAATACATAAATAATCCATTCCCAAACTATTTCAAAGATAAATATCAGCTGCTAACCTCAATTCACTCAGACAACATCAGATAGAATGCTAAGGGGAATATGAGTTTTCCTCAAGCTAGAATGAATTTTGACAAAACATCTTTAACTGAACAACACTGCATTATAAGACAGTTTCTGACATGACTCCTATTTATGGATATTTCAGAGAGAACCAGGCCCGTTTACACCCATCAGAAGTCCTAATCAAGGGTGAAATGCTACTGGTTCAGACCGGTTCGGGAGAACCGTTAGTAGACATGTGGCCTGGTTCATCGAACAGGTAGCGATGGCTGACTGGCCACATCTCCAAACCAGTCCCTGGTCGCCGCTCGCTCACTCTGCAAGTGGATGTCCCGGGCAGTGGTGAAATCCTCCCAGTTCAGGCGGGCCAGTCGGCCGATAGAGACGATAGCGATCGCAGCGCGAGCCTTCCCCCACCCGCTTCCTCCGCCTGCCCGGATGCCACCATTTGGGTTCTTTTACCCTCTGTGCACATGCAGAACGCTTTGCGCATGTGCAGAGGCTAAAAGAACCCAAATGGCGGCGTCCAGGCAGGTGGGGGAAGCGGGTGTGGGAAGGCTTGCGCTGCAATCGCTATCATCTCTATCGGCTCGACGACGACCAACCAGCCCACCCGAACCGGGAGGATTTTACCCCTGGTCCCGGGGCTGCAATGCAGTGTGCAGAATTTGATCTATCCCCATTTCTCCTTGGCACACTGCCTTGGCGAGCAGCCCGTCCTCCAACTCCCCAGATGCTCTTTCCCAGGCAGAAGTGACATTACAGTCCATCCAACAATCCAGAGAAAGGGGTGAAGTGGCGCCCCAGCAATGGAAGAGTTGCCGCAATAGAGTCGGCCAGAACCTGGCTCGTCTTTCCCCACCTGAAAGGAAACCAGTCGGGTACAACGAGCCCACAAGTGCAGGGCTTGAGCAGCAGCCGGGCACATCTAGCCCATCCCTGTCACCGCACATGCAGGCTTTCCAGGCACCTGCTGCAGCAAGCCAGGGGCACTGTGCGCAAACGGTCCCTTGGCCATAGCTACTTTGCAGGAGGCGAGCCGGATGGGGAGTGGGGGAGAAGGTGAGAAAGCATGCCTGGCCACTTACTGCTTTTCTCCCCTAGGAAGACCAATTTGAATTTTGTAAGTGGGTTCCCAGAATTGCCTCCCATAGTCATGATGAGACTGGCTCGGCAGAGGGCTGCACCAGGAGGAAAGTGAGGGCAGGGTGGGGAGCATCATCATCTGCAGACTGGCTCCTTTGCTCAGGGCGATTGCAGCACTCCCCTGCCCTCACCACCAGCAGAGGGAGGCTCCAACCTCAGTGTTCTACAGGGGAGCCCCTAGAGCCAGGCACAGCCTGCACTTGACAGGCAAGGATGCAAGTCTGCACCGGAGGAGGGTTGCGGGAGATGCTGGAGTGAGCGCACTGCTCTCAGCCGCCTGCTGCCACTGCTGCTCCAGGATGCCACCTGCCATCCACTTGCCTTCCTCCCCAGTCCATGGTGCCTGCTCTCTGGTCCTATACTGGCCAGCCTGATATCATGCTGGAGAGCCAGCAGTCCAATGTGGTACACATGTGCAGCAGCTCCGGGACATCCGCTTGCCGTCCTGGAGTGCCACCGCCACCCTCACTTCCCACATCCAGCCCATGACAGGGGATGCGCCACTGCTGGGCAGGGCCGCCCGCCCTCCCAGAGCACTTTCTTCCTTCTCCCACCACTTAGAGAAAGAGAGTAAGAGAAAGAAAGAAAGGAAGGAAGGAAGGAAGGAAGGAAGGAAGGAAGGAAGGAAGGAAGGAAGGAAAGAAAGAAAGAAAGAAAGAAAGAAAGAAAGAAAGAAAGAAAGAAAGAAAGAAAGAAAGAAAGAAAGAAGAGGAGGGAAAGGGGGAGAGAGAGTGAGAGAGAAAAGAAAGAGAGACAGAGACAAGAAAAAAGAGAAAGGGAAAGAAAGAAAAAGAAAGAGAGAGAGAGAGAGAGAAAGAAAGAGAGAGAAAGAAAGAAAGAGAGAGAGAGAGAGAGAGAGAAAGAAAGAAAGAAAGAAAGAAAGAAAGAAAGAAAGAAAGAAAGAAAGAAAGAAAGAAAGAAAGAAAGAAAGAAAGAAAGGAAGGAAGGAAGGAAGGAAGGAAGGAAGAAAGAAAGAGAACTTATGATCACAATTGAGCCCAAAATTTTGGTTGCTAAGCAAGAGCATTGTTAAGTGAGTTTCACCACATTTTACAAGTTGGCCATGCCCACCCGGTCACATGACCACCAAGCCATGCCCACCAAGCCATGCCCACAGAACCGGTAGGGGAAATTTTTAGATTTCACCACTGGTTCTAATCCATTACAGAATGGATTGCTACTGGATATTTCTTGGCTACATATGATCAGAACATGTGCATGTACAAGAATTAGGGAAACAGGACAGTTATTGCATATTTCTCAATCCTGAATTACAGCTCCAGTAGAACTCTGTGGAACTAGCAGTAGAACATTGTATATGTCTCCATCTGAAGAAGACCTTTCTAATAATTAGTTTGAAGTCTGGTCCAAATCTAACCAAGTCTGGACCATTTGGAAAAAATACCAAGTCTTTGGAAAAAATACCTGTAACTTCTTAGATGAAAATGGTGTCTAATTTCATTAGTTATACTTGCCAAAGTGAGAGTTCACCAGCCCTATGACAAAGAGGAGAAGACAGGTGCCAAAGATTTGGCAAATAGAGTATGAGACCACAATACAAGATTCTGCTCAAGTAACATAGGGCTGGGGATCCTGAATCATAATATCACAAAGTTGGAAGGTACTACAAGTATTATCCACTCCAACTATCTATGATGTGTAGTAAAATTAAACTATCAACAGACCAGCCTCTTCTTAAATCATCCAGAGATGGAAAACCCAGTACCTCCATAGGTAGAATATGCTACCTCACAGACTAAAAAGGAGGGATGAGAGAGAAAAATGGAAAGTTAAACAAAAAAATGAGTGATAGCTATTGTTTGTGGGGAAAATAGCTTTAAAATCAAATATTGTCTGCTTTTTTGAGTATCTGGCGGGTTTTGTGGAGAAGAGAGACTGTTTCATAACAGCGGTTATTCAAACTTTTATATACTGTGACCTTGTCTGATTCATTCTTTCCCTGATTCATTGACAGACATGGCAACCTACATTTACATTATTTATTTCCTGATTCCAGCAATTGGCTTCAGTCTACCCATTCGTATTTATGATCCCTGTAGCCTATAGACCATGTGATTTTCATATACTTCAAGTATGTAGCACTTTATACACATGGCAAAAATTTGGAAAGTGTATAATAATTTTTATATTATTTCTAGGATAAGATTTGTTGGAAAAATCTTATGACTGAAAAACCAATCTCTCTGATACTGGAATAAGTAAGTGTGTGTGTGTGTGTGTGTGTGTGTGTGTGTGTGTGTGTGTGTGTGTGTGTGTGTGTGTGTGTGTGTGTGTGTGTGTGTGCACATCTAGGCCTGAACACATTGTTAAGTTTTTACTGTAATTTTTGCCATGGATGTAAGTTAAAAAGTTAGTATGCCCTCTTTTTTCCACCATTTGTCTTCCTTTCCAGTTGTCCATGTCCTCCTCTGCCTGTTCAGATCAGGGGTGGGTTCCTCCCAGTTCTGACCAGATCGCCCGAACCGTTAGCAACCCGCTGGTGATGTAATTTTGGCATCACAGATCCGGTTCTGTCTGTGCCGGTCCTTGTTTGCTGCCGTCTTTTTTTCTGAAATTTCAGCTGATTTTCCTGTGTTTGGATGGCTTCACAGCGTTCTGTGCTTTGAAAAAAGCCCTCCCGCCCGCTCCCGGGTTAATACTGACCTTTATTTCTTCGCCCGAAGTGCAGCTGATGAGCTCCTCAGCTGTGTTTTGGGCTGAATCCACCTTCTGAGCATGCGCGGAAGTGAAATCGCGTGAGAGGATGCGTGCGGGTGTGTGTGAAACGTCGTGACGCGAACCGGTGGCGAAGGTAAGTGAATCCCACCCCGGTTCAGATATCTACTTACCATGTCCATGCTTTCATTCAATACTAATGGAGGACATTTCTCTAACAGGTATTATGAACTTGGCTTCCCATTTCTGTTGGGATTTTAACACTGTAAGTTATCAAACAGGATTAATTGTTCCAGAAGCCCCAAAATGAAACAACTAGTGAGTAATCGATACAATTTATTAAATAACATTTGAAACTAATGCAACAAAGGTCAATAAAATTATAGGCAGAAAGTAATTTATGGGGGATTTAGCAAAAGAATATTTGAGGTTGGTATGTAAGGCAATTAAATCAGCTGGTGACAATTTGTGAGGATTTAGCATATTATTCAAACTAATGAGGAAAGGTGAAGCAGGAGTTCAGAGAGTGGCAGGAAAAATGGGTGGGGTCAAGAAATGGTTCACTTTATATGGAAGAAGAAATGGAAAAAGAAAAATAGAGATTCCTGCCACCCCACAGAAATGGAGACGTGTTTATGCTTTATGCCACAGCCAAGAGGGAGAGAAAATTGCAAGATATATCATTCACATATATACACCCAGAGGTGGGTTCCTGCCAGTTTGGACCAGTTCTATAGAACCAGTAGTGGGAATTTCCCTTTGCTTGCCGAACCAGCAGTAATGGCTGGCTGGCCACACCCCCAAACATGCTCTCTCAGTGGCTCCATCTTGTTTTTCACTTCTGCGCATGCGCAGAAGCTGTTTTTTGCTTCTGTGCATGTGCAGAAGCTGGGTTTTCAGCACTGTGCATGTGCCCGCACGGCACGCAATGCGTGTGCCCCCACACGGCGTTGGAGGAAGCGAACCGGCAGTGAGGTAGGTTAGAACCCACCCCTGTATACACCGACATAAGCATATCAAGTGGAGAATATATTTTGCATAGGATCAGTTTCACTTGACAATGGAGAATAAAATAGAAAGTTTCTGGTTTGAAGTGGGCAAATGAGGAATGGAGTGAGGTGAGGAGAATCGCCTTTTGTTTGTAAGGCTAGGGTGCTTTTTCACAGAATTCTGATAGTAGGTCTTAGATGGACTCTCCAAGAGTGGGTGAAGAAAGGAAATTGAAGCTGCCTATCAACAATTCTTTGGCTAGTGTTTTTTAGCTAGATCAGCTTAACTTTAGATTCCCTGGTTCCAGAAAACCACGCTTCTTCAGGAGCTGAGGACTTAGTCCTTTTCAAAGAATGGCCATTGATATACTCTTTTGTTCAATTCTGGATTGAACTGATCGGGTGAAGCCTGCTTCAGGAATTCAGGTAGGTTCTGCTTTCAAAATCTAAGAAAACAATGGATTCAAAGAGTTACACTGGGTGTGTGTAAGGCCTAGCAACCTTCTCGGAGTTATAACGGCAAGTCTAGCACAATAGAGGATTTTGACAGGACTATTCTCTCCACTGACTGGAAAATTGCTGTTTTGGTGATATAACTCTTCCCAAACAAGTCAACCAAATAACCAAGCAAGATCATACCTCAGTCAATTCCACAGGACCTGCCAGAGTCAACACTCAGCAAATTTGAGCAACGTTATCCAATAGAAGCATAGAACAGTCTTTACACAGCAATACTGGGGTTACTCACCCAGTCCCTTCTTACAAAGGAAAAAAAATGGACAGTTAAACAATAAAATAACTGATAGTTATATACTCTGCTTGTGGAGAAAATAGCTTTAAAATAAAATATTGTCTGGCTTTTTGAGAGGGGTTTTCGTGCGGAAGAGAGACTGTTTCATAAGAGTGATTATTCAAACTTTTATATATTGTGACCTTGTCTGCTTCTTTCTGTCCCTCATCCATTGACAGACTTGACAGACTAGATTTACATTATTTATTTCCTGATTCCAGCAATTGACTTCAACCTAATCTTCAAATTTATGATTTTTGTACTCTGTAGATCACATGACTCTTCATACACTTCATGTAATTTGGAAAGTATATAATCAATTCTATATTCTATCTAGGATATATTCCTGAAAATAAAGCTTTGTCGGGAAAATATTATGATTCCAGTATCTTTCTAATACGGAATAAGTAATTTCATGTACATACATATAAGCCAAAATATATATTTAAAAGTTTTTCACTGTAATTTTCTTTTTTAAAAAAAGTCCTGGTAATTTGAAACAAGCCTGCTGAGCAGCTATTTCCAGATGCAATTAAGAGAAGAAAAATAAGCCCATTTCACAGCTTACCATGAGGTAAATCTTAGCTGTACTTGGTCAGATTTTGTCTTCCTTCAGCAGTACCATAAACAATGAACCAAACTGATAATATACATTTTGGAGGGAGCAAATCAAGTAACAGAGGGAATGAGGAAACCTCTCAGGGACCTTTTGAAGATGGGGAAGTATTGACTCTCTGCAGAACGTGGCCTCTGTCTGAACCAAAGGAACCACAAACATGCTTGCAAGAAAGGAGAGAGGGGGGAAAGGAAGGAACCCAATTAATTCCAAATCCAGCTCCAACTTTCAATACCTCTTGAAAGGAGATATTTTTATAACCTCAGTGGAGAGTGTAGTTGTCCCTTAAAATTGGGATTGAATGTTGGTTGTGGGGTTGTAAATAAGGAAAGGCCAATTTTTGTCCGACTCTCATTTTTGTAGGAGATGATCAGACTGAGGCTGAGGGAGGGGTCAAGCAAGTCATCAGTTTAGAGTCCTTTCGTGCCCACAAGAGATCTAAATTCAGCCTCCTTGAATTCTGTTGACTCTTATCTATCACTAATTTAAGGTAACATTAATTTACCTTACAGCTGCTGTGGCCTAGAGGTGGAGCTCTTGCCTCACAATCAGGAGGTTGTGAGTTCGATCCTAGGTAGAGGCAGATGTAAGGATCTCCTGCTTGGGCAGAGGGTTGGACTAGATGACCTGCAAGGTCCCTTCCAACTCTGTTAATCTGTATCTGTAATTCCGACTCTTGTTTAAAGGTAGCATGGAATAAACTTGTATTCATTTTGAATTAGTTCTGGATTTTTTATGCCTGGCAATTTTTAAATGAATGAACCAACTCAATCCTTCCTGAACTAAGATATGGAAGAAAAAGGATTTGCGTTGACTTCAGCTCTTGCTAATTTCATAGAAACCTCCCCAGACTACCATTGACAAGCATAACATTATGGAAGTGGATTACCATCTCCTTCTTCAAGGTTGTTTTTCTGAAGTCTTTGGATTGAGGACTTCTGTGACCTTTTCAACTCACTTCTCCATTCTGAATGCACCTCAGAGAGAAAATTGCATGCAGAAGCATTTATACCTTGTATAAAATAAACCGACTCCTTGTATTTCAGGCTAGAGAAAATTGCAAAAGAGGAATTCACAGAGAAAATTTCAGGTTAGAGAAAACTGTAAATGAAAATAAATAGCTTGGGTACATTTTTTTAAAAAATTTAAATTTACAAACTGAAGCAATCAGAAACTAATTTATCTATTCTTTACTTTGGGTTGCAAATGTTGCCATGTGAAAACAGCTGTGGGGAGGGGGTAGTTTCTCTTACACAACTCTTCATGATTGTAAATTAGTGTTGCTTTATTTTTTGTTTTCCTGCTGGAATCCTGGGTTGTCCACTTTAGAAAAGGATTCAGAGTGACAAGGACAACAACTTAGCCATTAGAAAGAGATTTGCATATTTTGGTGATCCCATTCCTTGCTTACCAAGGAATTAATTATCCACCAGTCTTCTCCCTCATAGCACTGTTATGCAACTCCCAGAATTCACCAGTTTGAAAACGGTTCCCAAAGTGTAAATGATATCCCTTCAGTCTTTGTCTTGCCCTTAACCATTGCTCAAATAGATTTTTGGGTGAAAATGAAAATTTTAGGAGCAAGAGGGTGTTGTGCATGCTTCTAAATGATGTGGGGGAAAAATGCTTCAGGACAGGGGTGTCAAACTCGCATTGTCATGGCAGCGTCATGTGATGTATTGTGACTTTTGCCCCTTCGCTAAAATGGCTGTGGGCGTGGCCAGCGCATGACGCATCCGGCTTGCATGCTGCGAGTTTGACAGCCCTGCTTTAGGAGATCTAGACAGCTGCAACTTCTTTACAAGGTTGTTCTTGAGGATCACCTGTGTGGAAAAAAAAGAGGCAGCTCTTTTCAGGAATCCTATTAAAGATGCAAATGCTTTAATCAGCTGACTTAAAAACCAGCTGTTTCTTTAAGTGGCTCTTACAGAAACTGGAAAGCAAGATGTGGCTATTTTAAAGACTTTGTACTTCCATTTTTAGTGCTCTGAAGACTTCTTCCAATTCATACATCACTGTAGTGTGTGGAATGTCCCTAATTTGGGACAATTGGGATTTTCAGAAACAGCATTCCTTGGTCTATATCAGGGCTGTCAAACTCACGGCCCGTGGGTCGGATGCATCACGTGCAGGCAACACCCACCCCAGGTCCGCTAAGGGGAAAAACATCACGTTACATCACGTGATGGCAACATGATGGCATGAGTTTGACACCTGTGATCTATTTCAAAGTTATATATGTGTTAAGTTTTTTTCTGCTGCATGCATAGACTCGATTCAACTACCAGTGAAATCAAAGGCACTATTTCCCAAGTAATCATTGGCTGTGTGTGCATGTTTAGAATTGTGATAAGATTCACGGGTAGCTCTCAACTTATCACATACAGGAGCTCACCCATTTTTGGTTCTAAGTCATGATGATCGCGAAGCAGCTGACTCAGGTGACCAAGCCAATTTTACAACCTTTTGTGCAGTGGCCGTTAAGCAAATCACCATCATCCATTGTTAAGTGAACCTGTGGCCCTTAAGTGAACTCATTACTCTCTATGTGGCATTTTTGCCAAAAACTGGAAATAAATGCCAGTTTTCAGAAAAACAGTGTAAATTGCATTCATGTGTCCACAAACAACTATAAATGTGGGTCAGTTGCTGAGCACCCAAAAACCAATCACGTGATCATAGGGGGGAGTGGCCACTGGAACTTTGGAACCAGGTCACAAGTACCTTTGGGGGAGGTGGGATTCATCATAACATTGAACAGTTACTAAACATCTGGACATAAGTCAGGGCCTACATGTAAAGCTTTCTTTCTATGAATTTACAATATTATCTATATACCAGCCAATACACATATGTGGTGCCCACATACAGGTACTGAATGTAAAAGAGTTAAGTTGTTGTATAAAGTTAAAGTGTGGTTAAAAGGAATTGTATACACAAGTAAGTATGGAGCCAAACAGCTTTTAAATGTATGGTAAGTAGGAAGGGGGAGGTGTTTATCCCAGTTCTCCAGAAGGGAGGGGGGATAGATTATATCATAAGGAGCCAGCCAATCGGATCATAGATAGCAGGGCCAGGAACTATAAAAGGCCTAGGTGGAAGAGCTGAGGAGAGCTCTGTTTGTGGTAACTTCCAAGAGGGAAGGTTTATAAGGAATCTCTGCCTGAGTTTAACTGTCCAAGAGGGAAGTTAACAGGAGAGAAAATAGGCTCTAGGCAGTTCTATGGGAAGCAGGTGCCAGGGTCAGGGGACTTTATTGATTGATATATTGTATTATTTGTAGATAGAGATAAATGGTGAAACGTGCTCTAATCTATAGGCCTGAATCTAAAGAAGAACTGGGTTTTCTTAGGTTTAATCAGGAAAGCTAGTAAAGATTCTGAGGGGAAGGAAAGGTGTAAAAGAAGTCGATTGTGGCTGAAAGAAATTTGACATTTACTGAGAAGTTTGTATTTAAATAAACTGTTTTCTTGTTTGTTCAAGAAACAAGTCACCTAAAGCATATCTTAAGCAATTCTGCAGAGAATAGAGATATTGTAACAGTAAAATCAAGCCTCTAAGGAGAGAGAGAAGTGAAACAGAGGGCGTTACCCTTGGTCAGGGAGATATAAAAAAGAAAATTAAACATAAATCTATTCAGAGCAATATTTTACGCTACCAAGATATATAAAACAATAAGCCTGACTGGAGAGACGGGCAACGCGCCCTCGCAACATACTTCTCCAGTCTTTTTTACTAGCATATCTTTTTTTTGTTTTTATGTATCCCTTATACTTAAATTGAATCAGTTTTCATTCCCCTTTCATATAGGCTAAATTGTTCAATTATATAATCCTTCAGTTTTTCCGGGCCCTGAAATATCACATTTATTTAATAAAAACAGCCTGGATTTACTCTATCTGTAGCAGAAAGCAGTTTTCACTTTCCTAAAGATAGATTAGAGTTGACTGCCCACTCTATGTTTTTAATAACTATTATACTACAACTGTACAAGTTTACAAATCAGAATTGAATTACCAAACTGAGGGAAATAACCATTATTCCTGAGGGAGCTGTGCAGGTTCTTGACTTGTTTTCTTTTAAGGGAAAGTTTTAAGAATGAGCAATAAATGTGATCAGCTATAGCTAAAAATGATGCTGACTTATTATTTTGTGAAAATCTTCAGGGGCTTCATAAAAAAAAATTTGGTAACTGATCCTTTGGAGGAAAGGATCCATGTATATATATATCCATATATGTGTGGGTGCTGTGGCACATGGCACTATTTTGTAATCACTGAATTCTGTTTGAAAAATAAAAGACTGTGAAGTTAACATTTGTCAAAGCCAAACTCTAACAAAACCAGGATAATAGTTATGACATCTTAACGAAACTTAAACTCCTATACTTTTCCAAGTATACTGCGAATACTACTTCAAACGCTCCAAGATTAACATATCAGAGTTGCAAAATTCCAGATGACCAATAGGTGGGAGCAAAAGACCCGCAAAGCTCAAATATTTTGCTGCTCTCTAGAGATCATTCAGAGATTTGCAGCTCAGATCTGGTAACCCTAAACAGTTCCTTCAAATTTATCTCTTAATAATATATTAGCAATGACTTTAAATAGGTCTAGAATCATAGCTGCAAAATTTTGATGACTTCTACATAGAAGCAAAAAGGAAAAAGAAAAAGAAAAAAAAGACCACTCTAAATTTTGGCTGCCATTTAGGGAGCCTTCAGATTTTTACAGCATTGATCAGCAGTTTGTTAAATAACTATTCTCATCCTATTGAATTGTGGCCAGAAGTCATTCTTTAATAAAGAATTTTTAAGAAGCTACTTTTAGATCACATTATGGTGAAGTATAATCATCTACTTTTGGTCTGAGCTGAATTGGAAGTGTCACTGCAGGGTTTAAGACATTTCTTCATTGAACATTAGGAGAAACATTCACACTTTTTCTTTTTCATTATTATTCCTATCACTTTCCCAGATCCCTTGCCTTTTGCATGTCACAGTGGAAACTGTGACACTGTGTTCTTTCTCAACAGCTGAGAAGAATCTGAACTTATTTCCTTTTCTCTCCCCACGTTATAATGGCCTTTGTAGGAAGGTTGGCCTCTTGTGCAAATATCACAATTCACTCCAGCAATTGTTTCCGTGCAATTATAATATAAAATTAATGTATGAAGGCAATAAAATTTAGATATATTTAATGAGAAGGGGATAGGAATTTTACTATCCCAAAGCAATTTCATTGTAATTTGGAAATGTAAAATACCCCCAAATAAAAATGCATAAATGGTACTTGAAAGGAAAAGAAAGTCTTAAGCTGCCTCTTTCACATCAATTTTGCTGAAAATAAAATAAAATAAAATAAAATAAAATAAAATAAAATAAAATAAAATAAAATAATAAAATAAAATAAAATAAAATAATAAAATAATAAAATAAAATAAAATAAAATAAAATAAAATAAAATAAAATAAAAAAATAAAATAAAAAAATAAAATATAAAATGATAAAATAAAATAAAATAAAATAAATATTTTTTTTGCTACTGTACAAAGCTGCAGTATGGGATGAGACATTATTGAATAGATGGAGGGTGGATGAATGGATGGATGGATTGAAGGATGATTCTTTGGCTGAGCTTCAAATATGAGGCCCTCCAGCTTTGGTTTGTTAACCATCATCCTTTCTTGGAATTAGCTCTCATATAATCAAAATCTGAAACGAATCATTACAGGTAATCCTCAACTTACAACGGTTCATTTAGTGACCATTCAAAGTTGCAATGTCCCTGGAAAAAAGTGACAGATGACCATTTTTCACAGTTACGACTTTTGTAGCATCCTCATGATCATGTGATCAAAATTCAGCTGCTTGGCAACCGGTTCATACTTAGGTCCATTGTTGTCATGTGATCCCCTTTTGCAACCTTTTGACAAGCAAAGTCAACGGGGAAGGCAGATTCACTTAACAACCGGGTTTCTAACTTACCCACTGCAGTCATTCATTTAACAACTGTGGCAAGAAAGGTCGTAAAATGGGGCAAAACTCACTTAACAAACATCTCACTTAACAACAGAAATTGTGGTCGCACGTCAAAGACTACCTGTACATGAATCAGCATTATAAGCCACGGTGGCACAGTGGTTAAAGTGCAGTACTGCAGGCTACATCTGCTGACTGCTAGCTGTCTGCAATTTGCCAGTTCGAATCTCACCAGGCTCAAGGTTGACTCAGCCTTCCATCCTTTCGAGGTGAGTAAAATGAGGACCCAGATTGTTGGGGGCAATATGCTGACTCTGTAAACCACTTAGAGAGGGCTGTAAAGCACTGTGAAGTGGTATATAAGTCTAAGTGCTATTGCTATCTGTGAACTGTGCATAGGAAAAATATGCAAGCAGCACAAATGATATCAGGGATGCTGTGTAGGCAATTTGGAGTTGGTTCATAGAGCTCCAAAATGAGTCTTGTGCATGCAAATAGCATTGTACTGATATCCAATCTCATGGACCATGATATATCTCATTGGTTGCAAAGCAGATCCTTGGCCTGTTGATTTACTAGTTTGCTACTTGTTTGTACTATTTGTCATAGCCTGATGAATTGTTATTGGGAAGCCAAGGTAGCCTCCAAGTCTAATATTTCTGTTTCAAACTGTCAACTTTATATAATTAAATGGCCCAGCAAAATCGCTCAGTAACCTGAAAATAAATTCATTTCCCCTTATCATTCAGTATAATAATTTGCATGCCTATTCCAAATCAACAGTTGAATCAGGCTTCATGTATCATTGCTTAAAAATAAATAAGTGTGGCTACTTTCTTTAATCTGCACTGAATAAGAGAGATGGTCTGTAAGTTATCTTTGGAAGACTCGATGATGATGGGGAGGAGGAGGAGGAGGAGGAGGAGGAAGAGGAGGAGGAGGAGGAGGAGGAGGAGGAGGAGGACGACGACGACGACGACGACGACAGAAAACAGAAAACAGAAAACCAAAACAGAAAAATTGTGAAAACATGGTTTATTTTTGTCCTGCAGTAATAAACTGCCTCCATCCTTCTATATTTAAGAGAGGTCATTAATCAAAACTCAGTTCTTTGAGTTATTCTTATTTTCCACTTGCGAAAATCTAACTCGAATTTATTTCAGTCCCACAAAATGCCTTCTGCATTACAACTTAATGACTTTTTAACTAAATCTAGAGAGTGTTATCCTCTCCCTTGCCAGCTCTAAGTAACTTTTCCTCAAATTGATCAAACTTTCCTAACTGGAGAATTACTTTGACTATTACAATGCTCATTCTTTATTACTTCATATTATCAGATGATGACAAAGGCTTAGCAACAGTCAAAGATACTGAGGTAGCAGTCTTAGGAATACAAACTATTCTGTAGAAAGTAGGAAAGAAGCAGGGATATAACCATCTTAAGGTATTTCTAAGAAAGTTCATCACACATTTATTTTACCTCAGAAAGCTAGCATCGGTTATAGTGGATCCTTCATAAACTGCAAGACGACTGTAGAGTTCTCCTGAGTCCATCATTTTCAGCAAAGAAACTCCGTGAAAAGTAAAATATTGGGAACACTTGTATACAAATGGATTTCATTTGCATGGCAAAAGCATGCATATTCAGGAAAAATGAACAGAAACAAAAGATATATCAAAGTATTGTAGAGATAATGGATTGCATTTTTATGGTGTCATAGTGTTTGTGTAAAAATTGGGCAAATTGGAATATGATATAGCAGTGATATCAACCAGATTAATAGGGTTCCATATATTCCTATCATCCTACCAAAATATCTGCCTTTTAGGTGGTAAATTGTTTAATTTATCCAAAAGTATAGCTTCGATCCTCATTTTGAATCTCAATACCTTTCCAGATTTGGCCTCTTTTTTATTTTAATAGCAAATGTGCTTCTGCAATGTGATTAAACCGATATAGGTGTGAAATGAGCCCTGAACCAAAATTAATCAACTATATCACTGAATGACCACTAAATAGATCACTATTATATATCACTGAATTTCATTGAATGGTACCAGGCTAGAAAGTGGGAGATTGTAATTCAAGTCTTGCCTTACCTGTGAAAGCAGCTGGGTGACTTTGAGCCAGTCACCGTGTCTCTCAGCCCAACCCACTTCACAGGGTTGTTGTGAGGAAAACAGGAGGTGAAACATGTGTTGAATATGTTTGCCACCTTGAGTTATTTGTAAAAGTAATAAAGGTAGGATATAGCAAAAGCACTTAGACTTATATACTGCTTCACAGTGCTTTACATCCGTCTTTAAGTCAGCATATTGCCCCCAACAATTTGGGTCCCCATTTTACCCACCTCGGAAGGATGAAAGGCTGAGTCAACCTTGAGCCTGCTGAGATTCAAACTGCCAAATTGCAGGTAGTTGGAAGTCAGCAGAAGTAGCCTGCGATACAGTATTCTAACCACTGCACCACCACGGCTCTTTATTTATAAACAAAGAAACAAATAAATACATACATAAATAAATTTAAATAAATAAATAAGGTGAGTTATATTCCCATAACATGGGGTAAAATAGGCAACTAGTGTGCCACCCAATAATCCACTTTATAAATATAATCTTCTAGCTGCTAAGGATGATCTATGCTGTCTGTGGTTTCTGGAAGCAAAAAAAATAATGGGATGGGAATCTAATATGGTTTAGTATGACGGGAAATGTGTGTTGGTTGCTATTCAAGAGGAAGTCAGCCTTGAGACAATTGCCAAATATACCATTCTTGAATGAACTAGGCCATTATATAAAAAAAAAATTTCCTTGGCTACATTTGAGTTGGAGATGAGGATAAACATGGTTGTCCCAAAGGTGTGTTTTCAAGAGGCAACTAGACTTTCGTGTTTTTCTTTGAAGACATTTCGCTTCTCATCCAAGAAGCTTCTTCAGCTCTGACTTAGATGGTGGGGAATGGAAGGATTTATATTCCTTGCAGACAGCTGGTCATTTGCATTCTTTTAGAGAGTCGTTGAGGCTACTTGGGGGTTTGTTGTGTCCTCAGGGTCTTCTTGGAACTGCTGAAAGGACTATATTGTGAAGCTGTGCTTTCTGCAGGATATTTCTGCCCTGTTTAGACATTTAGCTATGCACTTTTGGATGAACACCCTTCGAACGGTATGGGAGTATGAACAGATTTCCAAAACAATGCAGACAACAGGAATCATTTGCGCTTCAGTTTGAGATGCAAACAACATAGACTCATCCCCAACAGCCTGTGGCTGTGTTCAACAGTGAAAGGACACAGGGCAGAAATATCCTGCAGAAAGCATAGCTCCACAACATAGCCCTTTCACCAGTTCCAAGAAGGCTCCACATGCATTTGCAAGAAGAGTCCTCCACTTCTCTGCTTGCAACAGAATACCTTATTCCACCAGACTTGAAATTTTGGGCTTAGATAACTTAGAGCTACGTCGCCTTTGATCTGATTTAATGTAGTTTAGATTTAGTAATCAATGCCTGACTCTGTGGTTTCTTCCCCAAACCCCAAAAACTTTAACCTTAGACTGTCTACAGTTGACCTCACCCCATTCCTAAGAGGTCTGTAAGGGGTGTGCATAAGCACACCATCGTGCCTACCATCCCTGTCCTTCTGTCCTATTGTCCAAATTTACCTATACATACTTTGCTTTTGTTTATGTTTATACCATACCTGTTATCTTGTACACGTTTTGACAAAATAAATAAATAAAATAAATAAAACAAATAAAAATAAATAAAATGACAGGATAACTGTCTTCTGGTATTTGAGGGGCTGTCAGAGAAGAGGGGGTTCACTTATGCTCCAAAGCACCTGAGAGCAGAACAGAAATAATGGGTGGAAGCTCATTAAAAAGAGATTATCAACCTGGAACTAAGGATAAATTTCCTGACAGTAAAAAAATTATAATAATCAATGGAACAGCTTGCCTCCTGGATTTGTGGGTGTTTCATCGCTGGAGGTCTTCAAAAAAGAGTGGACAATCATTTGTCCAGGGTGCAATAAGGTCCCCTGCTTTGGGCAGGGGGTTGGATTAGAAGACCTCTGAGGTCCCTACCTGCCCTATGATTCCATGAAGAACAGAAAAATAACCCATCTCCCCCAACAATTTGCAGATGGTGTTAAAACTGAGAAATAAGATCAGCCTCCACTTGGGGGTTAACATTTGGGAGCAATTACTGGAATTTGGGTGTCAAGGGAATTGTGGCAAGAAGACAGGAGGTTGCAATTATTGAAGGAATAAGAAAAATTAGGACCCTCAGAGTAAATAGGAAGTAAGATATCAGAGGATGCGACAGAGTGCTGTTGTAATGATAGTTGAAATAATCAACTATCGATATTGAGGTACCTAAAAACTAATTAGCAAAGAAGATCAAAATTTAGGGAAACAGAATGAGAACAGAAATATGAGTGTGAAGTTAGAAAAGGCAGGAAAGAAGAACAAAGTTTTTAAAAAATGTTAAAAGGAGTACATATGTGTCATGTAGTGAATATTGTCAGTTGTATGTCTATGAAGGGAGATGCACCCCTATTTAATATTATGGTACATTCCAATATAAGCAGAACACGTGATATGATGTTCTTTGCGCATGTGTGCATTCCTATCCACCATTAATTCTCTTCTGCCTTAGCTATTGACCTGAACGGTCGTGTTTTCTTAGCAAAGATGTAATTATTCAGGATTTATTGTTTTTGTACCGAAATAAATATTTTCTATTAGACTTTTAATATCGGCTTTATTTCTAACTGTCTGAATTCCAAGAAAAGATCTAAATCGCCTCTATGAGATCTTATTCTCACCCCAACAATATGAATATATTAGAAAGGTATGGCATAGGGAAGGCAAATGGATGTCCCAAAACTGAGTGTAAAGAAAAGGAGGGGTGTGGGTGTGGGTGTGCAGTGTTAAACAAAGGATAACAACAAGTAGGAATAAGGAAAAAGCAGAATGCTCCTTCTATAAGGAAAAGAAAATCAAGAAGACATAACAGAGAGGAAAAGTCTTTGAGTTGTTCTGTTGTGGGAAATAATTGCATACTGTTGGTTAATTAGTACTGTAGTTTAAAACTGCAAACTACAGTGGAGAAGCAGAGACTAGTTTTAAAGGTATTAAAGGTAAAGCAAGGAGAGAGAGAGGGAGGGAGGGAGAGAGAGAGAGAGAGGGAGAGAGAGGGAAAGAGAGAGAGATGGAGGGAGAGGGAGGGAGGGAGGGAGGAGGAGAGGGAGGGAGGGAGGAAGGGAGGGAGAGAATGTATGCACAAGGCTGAATGTTAGTTTTGCAGCCTCAGCCCTGTTTAGTAACAAGACATTGATTTCTAATAAGTTCCTGTTTGCTTTAACCATTTATTCTGTGTCAGAGCTAAAAGGATTGTACTGGGTTAACCATTTCCTTTGAAAAATAGTTTGAATAATGCTAAAGGTATATCTGTTTATCATTCACAACCAAGAAATGCATTTTCCAATATTTTATTGGATTTCCCAGGGATGGGGATAAAAATTGATCCATTATCCCCATCAGTCTAAAAGGACGCACTGCATTGTTGCTAGATTTATTTACGGAGGAAAAAACCTGTAAACTGGGAAGCATTCAGCAGAACTCTTGCACAATCCAATTCCCAAGCCACAGTTTAAGGGAGAAGGAAATGCATGAGTTATGTCGAGGTTCCAGGGGTCAAGAACAGAGGCCCAAGAAGCTGAATAAAAGTTAACTCTAAGTTGAAATAAAACATATAAAGAAAAATTGTTCAGAGAAAAGATGGAAGGATGAGAGTAGAAACCTCTTCTTCAGCCCAGCTATTTTTGGCTGGTAAGACTCCAGAACCAGAACACACAAGTGGATAATGGTTTACTGACTTAACCCATTTTTTTATTTATTTCGTATGGTGTAACAGAATACAGTGTTAACCATTGTTGTTGTTGTTTTGGTACTCATGCTGCTGCTTCTTGCTGGGAGATCCTTGTGAGGTCCAGCAGCCAAAATATGTTATTTAGCCATGACAAAGTCACATTGCCTGGGCTGCATCACAAGGAGGCTAGTTTATATGGCACTCGATGTTCTGGATTCACACAATACTTGTAAAGTATTAAGAGCTGCGCTATCAAAAATTCTAAGCCCCGGAAATGGTTTTAGAAGCACTTGTTTCTTTAAAAGAATGTCTATCTGTATGTATGTATGTCTGTCGATCTATCGATCTATCAATCTATATCTATCTATCTATCTATCTATCTATCTATCTATCTATCTATCTATCTATCTATCTATCTATCTATCTATCTATCTATCTATGCGGTGCGGTGGAGTAGAGGTGGAGCGCTCACCTCACAATCAAAGTTTGATCCTAAGTGGAGACAAATATTTCTCTCTCTGGGCACACTGAGAATATATCTGCTGAAAAAAACTCCTCATTGGCAACAGGAAGGGCATCTGGCCAGAAAACACTCAGCTCCATTCAGTTGCCCAGACTCCACACTGCAAGGGATTATGGGGTCATTAAAAGAGGATGATCTATCTATCTATCTATCTATCTATCTATCTATCTATCTATCTATCTATCTATCTATCTATCTATCTATCTATCTATCTATCTATCTATCTATCTATCTATCTATCTATCTATCTATCTATCTATCTATCTATCTATCTATCTATCTATCTATCTATTAAATTTATTGCCCATGCATTTTACCATAGGGTAACTCTGGGCAGCTTACAGTTGCATAAAATCTAAAGCATAAAAAGTTAAAAAAATATTAAAACCAAAAACATACATGGGAGAGGGGGGCAGAGTGGAGGGAGGAGGTGGGATCTGTTATTTTTCACCAGAATTTCCTGAAAACCCTTCCAAGTTCTTTTTTCCACTGACGCTAAAAATCAATTAGAGAATCTCCATCAAACCTCCAAAGTTCTCTTTTAGGGAAACCTCTTTAATGCAGATATTTAATCCAAACTCCACTCCTAAATTGATTTTGTGAGTCTATGAGCTAAAGAAGGAATCCTACAAAAACCCAAATCAAGCTTGACTGTCAAGAGGACTTTTTTGTACAGATCAGCCCCTCTAAGGGCTGCTCTTCTAAAACGTCACTTCTGAAAAAAGGTGCTGAAAAAAAGGGGGGGAAAGTCGCTTTCAATTCTCATTTCTTTGTAAAATGCCAAAATGAAGAAGGTAGAAGGAAAATAAGTGGAGAGGAGTGACTGAGAGGTCCACCTCCTAATCACCAAGGGGATTGCATAGTGAGGGCTCTCTAATCATGGCATTTAGGGAAAGTCCTTCACTTTTGGTAAAAGCCATCAGATTTTCTCTAAAAGAACAAATATTTTAGAAACTTCCCTCTTTTTTAAAAAAAATATATCAGAATTAACAGGGGCTCGGTTTCAATTCCCACTTCCAGCTTTACTAGATTATTTGCCAAATTCATTTTTTTAATTGTATCTATTAATTTATTTCTCACTTTTATTATTTTGGTAAATAACTTGGAGTGGCTGATTATGAGGTGAGTTGAGTTTAGAGAGAGAGGGAGAGAGAGACTGGCCCAAAGTCACCTAGCCAGCTGTCATGCCTAAAGTAGGACTAGCATTCACAGTCTCCTGGTTTCTAGCCTGGCATCTTAACTACTAGACAAAACTGGCTCTTTGTAGCATCTTTGCAGTATTTTTCCATTTTCGTAGAAATTATCCCATCAAATGATAAAGTCTCTATGGAGTCACCATATTTTACCCCAGATTTGTAGAGATACTCTGTATGCAAAAGTAGTGAAAAAGTGTGTGCATCCATGTGTGTATGCATGTGTGTATGTAGCTTCACAGGAAGGATAACTAAGCCTGCAATTGACATATTACAGTTACGTGAACAAAAGCAGCAGCATTTCAGATGCTTCCTTCTTTTTTTTAAAAAAAAAAAAGGAAACTAAGAAGGTAAGACTTTGAACTAGGTGGGCTTCTGACTCAGTCCAGACCGAATCAAGTTATTTTCCAAAGACGCTAAATTGGAGCCAGACAAAACTTTCGGGCTGGTGCACAGCTCTAGTTTGATACAAAGCAATGGTTATGCAATCAACCCACACAAGGAATTTTATGGGTGGATCAAGGCAGATTCAGATAACAATGCCTTCTAATATCTTGTGCTCTTCTACTTCATTCCTCTTAACACATTCTCTCTCCCTCTTTCTTCTTCTTTCTCTTTCTCTCTCTCTCATACACACTAATTAGGGAGAGAAAGATGGAAGGTCTGCACAGAGGACTTTCCTTTTGATAGCACCAGAAGCACATCTTAATCAGTGGTACATCATCCTCTCCTTCCTTTCCTTTCCTTCCTTCCTTCCTTCCTTCCCTTCCCTTCCCTTCCCTTCCCTTCCCTTCCCTTCCCTTCCTCCCTTCCCTTCATTTGTTCCTTCGTTCCTTCGTTCCTTCGTTCCTCCCTTCCCTTCCTTTCCCTTCCCTTCTCTTCCTCCCTTCCCTTCCCTTCGTTCATTCGTTCCTTCCTTCCTTCCTTCTTTCCTTCCTTCCTTCCTTCCTTCCTTCCTTCCTTCCTTCCTTCCTTCCTTCCTTCCTTCCTTCCTTCCTCCCTTCCCTTCGTTCATTCCTTCCTTCCTTCCTTCCTTCCTTCCTTCCCTTCCCTTCCCTTCCCTTCCCTTCCCTTCCTCCCTTCCCTTCCCTTCGTTCATTCGTTCCTTCCTTCCTTCCTTCCTTCCTCCCTCCCTCCCTTCCTTCCTCCCTTCCCTTCCCTTCCCTTCCCTTCCTTTCCCTTCCCTTCCCTTCCCTTCCTCCCTCCCTCCCTCCCTCCCTCCCTCCCTCCCTCCCTCCCTCCCTTCCTCCCTCCCTTCCCTTCCCTTCCTTCCTTCCTTCCTTCCTTCCTTCCTTCCTTCCTTCCTTCCTTCCTTCTTTCCTTCCTTCCTTCCTTCCTTCCTCCTTCCCCTTTCCTTCTTTCTTTCTTTCTTTCTTTCTTTCTTTCTTTCTTTCTTTCTTTCTTTCTTTCTTTCTCTTACATACATACACAGAATGAGAGGGGGAGGAGAGAGACTTGCTATACTAAACTCAGTCCCACAGGGGAAGTAATCTGGAGTTCATCATCAGGACATATCCTTCAAAGAGAAGCCTTGTCTCTGTCATGATGGATTGGCATTGCTTCTCGGTTACTAGATTTCACCTTAAGAGTGAATGCAATGAGGCAGTTGCCCTTCAGGTCAGAATTAAGTTTCAGCTGTATAGATTTAATCCTCCTCCTTTTGAAAACAGTATTTAAAAAGGAACTGGGTGCTGCACAATAGATAGCTATAGATCGTACTTGCACCAAAGCATAAGAGGGAGAAAATAGGCCACGATAAGTGGCTGAAAGCTTGCTTTGTGACGTTCAGAATAATGTTGGAAACATGCCAGAATCAATTTAATTGCCTTGTGTTTAAATATACAGAAAAGTGCAGGTGCATTTTCATATGTCCTCCCTCCTTTTTTTCTTTTCTTTTTTCTTTTATTGGCAGCCCACTCTCTCTTTAATTGCATGTTCTTAAAAGGAAAGAAATTTAGCCGGCCTGTTTACAGAAAATACTGCTCTCCAAAATTTATTTTAAGAAATTGCTCATTATATATGCATAACATATCTATAATGTATGCAACACCTTGCCTTTAACGGCCCTCTGGCTTATTATAAATAGATGACCATTTGCTTATATACATAAAACCATTATTCTAAGTTAATACTGAAATATCACCATATAAGTGGGTAGCATCAAAGCACTGTTTGCTGAGTCAATATTTTCTAAAACCTTCAAGATTAAAGACTTATTTCCATGGATTCTTTTTATGACCAAGAAAGATAGTCCAAGGTGGAGCACTGGGGCAAGAGGCTGGGGGAGATTTGAAAAGATGCCAGCTAAAGAGAGCTTGATTTCCAATGAGTTTGGTCCCCAGGGAGTAGCAGTGATTAAAACTGCCCATTCATATCAAATTCTCACATGGGCAAGAAAATGATTATTTGGAAAAGAGGGAAATTGGTTTTTCCTAGCAAATATCCTTTAAAACGTGTTTCTGTACATAATCCAGTATTTTACAAACCTGTGCACCTTACCCAAAATTGGCTAAAAATGATTTTTCTATGGGTAATGTTACACAGACTTATTTTCATTATATCATTTATAGTGGAAGAACTTATATATTATATCATTATAGTGAAACAACTTGCCTCCAGAAGTTGTGGGTGCTCCAACATTGGTGGTTTTTAAGAAAACAATGGACAACCATTTGTCTGAAATGGTATAGGGTTTCCTGTTGAGCAGTGGGTTGGACTAGAACAGGGGTCAGCAACCTGTGGCTCTGGAGCTTCATGTGGCTCTTTCATCCCTGTGCTGCGGCTCCAGAGGTGGGTTCCTGCCGGAGCTGCCCGGTACGCAGCTCTGGTAGGGAATGGCGGATTTCGCAACCGCTCCAGAGCCCTCTCTGCCGGTCCACCTGGCGCGTCGTCATTTTTTCCGGTGATTTTTGGGCGATTTTGCTTCTGCGCATGTGCAGAAGCAAACTCGAGCCGAAATCTTGCAAGGGGACATGTGCGCGCGAGAGATTTTGGTGAGATTTTGCTTTTGCGCATGCGTGGAAGCAAAATTGTGCCAAAATCTCTCTCACGCATGCGTCCCCTCGTGAGATTTCGGCGTGATTTTGCTTCCGCGCATGCGCAGAAGCAAAATCACACGAGGGGGCACACGTGCATAGCGAGCGAGCACCCCCTTGAAGCATGGAGATGCGCACACATGGCTCCAGCAGCGAGGTAAGTGTGCAACCTGCCCCTGTGCGGATCCCTGTCGCTCAAAATATGTGTCACAACTGCCAATGTGTGATACACACCAGCACATGATTTATTGAGCTTTTCGACCCCCGGTAGACGAACCATGGATAAATCCAAGTAAAGAAAAGTTTCACAAGAAAACAGAATTTTTAATTCAACTACATATGCTAGTTCTGTGGCCGCTCAGGAAATAGTCAGGCACGGGAAGGGTTTTGTGGCTCCCGGTGTTTTCTTTTCTGTGGGAAATGGGTCCAAATGACTCTTTGAGTGTTTAAGGTTGCTGACCCCTGGACTATAAGACCTCCAATGTCCCTTCTAATTCTGTTGTTATTCTGTTCTGTTATTTTGTTACCCTGTTATCTATTATAATAGGGGTATTTAAATTGACTTAAAGACTAACATATATTTGAAAATCTCCCAAAGTATTCCTACGGAGACAAAAAAATAATAATGAAATTACCAATGGTAATTTGTTGAAATGACATAAAGATCATTCAATTATTGTACTTTTTATAATATGTCATTGAGTTATGACCATTCTCTCAGCAACTGTTCAAAGTTATGATAGTGCTGAAGGAAGGCACTTATGACCTATTCTTGCAGTGATAAGTGATTTTAGATAATGAAGGGAAAATTTGGGAAGCAGTGACACGATGGAAGGTGGAACAGCATACCCATAGCAATACCTGAAGCTTAATGCAATGTTCAGCTCATTGGTCCATATAATTATTGCCTCCATCAAGAGAGGACAATCTGAATTCTTCCATCTGTTGCTCCACTATAAAACCCAGATTTGCTCACCATTTCACTTAATCACACTGGCTGGCTGCTAAAAGTAATACAGGTAGTCCTCGACTTACAACCATTCATTTAGTGACCATTCGAGGTTACGATGACACTGGAAAAAAGTGACTTTTGACCGTTTTTTAGCACTTATGACCGTTGCAGCATTCCCATGGTCACGTGATTTAAATTAAGATGCCTGGCAATTGGTTCATAGTTATGATGGTTCTAGTGTCCCGGAGTCACGTGATCCCCTTTTGCGACCTTCTGACAAGCAAAGTCAATGGAGAAACCAGATTCACTGAATGACCGGGTTAGCAATTTGAGAACTGCAGTGATTCACTTAGCGAACGTGGTGAGAAAAGTCGTAAAATGGGGCAAACCTCACTTAACAAATTTCTGACTTAACAACATAAATGTTGGGCTCCGTTGGGGCCATAAGTTGATGACTACCTGTAGTTCAGCAAATTGTAGAGATTGACAAGTCCCCAACCTCTGTTTTAGAGTAGTTTGGGGATAAGCTTTTACAGTATTGAACCTAGGTTTTTACAGGCAACCCATGTACTTTGTCATCAAATTATTATTATTGTTTCCCTTGCAGGCATCCTGATAATACATTTGCTCATCATCCACAAGTAACTCTTGGGGGGAGGTTTGCAAAATCTGAGCACTAGGGAGCTTGAAGAGTCATTTAGGTCATCGGATCCGACGTAAGAATGCTAATTAAGGCCATCCCCATTCGATTGCCGTTCGG
This sequence comes from Diadophis punctatus similis, assembly GCA_023053685.1. Taxonomy (NCBI): domain Eukaryota; kingdom Metazoa; phylum Chordata; class Lepidosauria; order Squamata; family Dipsadidae; genus Diadophis; species Diadophis punctatus. The sequence continues at coordinate 7,935,419 of JALIGW010000003.1, read as the reverse complement.
CCTATGCTTGTCCACAGCCAGTGACACATCCAGGCCATCTCCTCCCTAGATATAGATCCGTAAAGCATAGAAATGATTTTGAAAAATGGTGAGCCATTTAATTCTGCACCGTGCATCTTTTGTTGTTTGTTGCCAACTTTTTGCTACCATTAGGATTTGGGTTTAGAAAAGAAGTGCTGAACATCTGTCTTCCAAATATTGTCCCAGCCTTTCGGTAATTTAAGCTTGAGGCAACTGCAAATATTTTGGGGAGCCTAGATTGATGAATAATTCCTGCCAAATACAGGAAGGAAGGAAAACTGAGTTGAAGATGGTCTTTAAAGCAATAACACTACAACAAACTTACTAAACACTGAAGGAACCACTTTATAGCACTTCTGCATCACAAGCAGTTATGAGCTGAGGTGGCGCAGCGGTTAGAGTGCAGTACTGCAGGCCACTTTAGCTGACTGTGATCCGCAGGTCAGCGGTTCAAATCTCACCAGGCTCAGGGTTGCCTCAGCCTTCCATCCTTCCGAGGTAGGTAAAATGAGGACCCAGATTGTTGGGGGGGCAATATAAATATACATTGCTTACTGGTGTAAACCGCTTAGAGAGCGCTTGCACTGTGAGGCGGTATATAAATCTCACAAATAAAATAAAATAAAAAAAGCATTTCTCCTGGCATCACCAATCTTTTCACAAGCAGTTTGCAATTGACACACAACTCTTTTTATTATTATTATTATTTCTGCTGACCTAAAACTGCAGAGAACATAAAAGAATGCTACATGATTTCATCTGTGTCCAAATTTCTTTTGTTCCGGTTGACCAACAACAGATTGCAAGGCCTGTCATCGAACCATAATCCTAACCTCTCATTTACTAATAATGCAGCTAAATAAAACAAGAAAAAACATCCTAAGCCACTACACACACACACACACACACACACACACACACACACACACACACACGGATATGAAAGGAAATTGCTAACTTCTGTCCCCTGTTCTTTTTTCCCCTCTAATATGCATATTTGTCTTATCTGGTGATTTAAATTAAAAAATATGTCTACAGGTCGCTACTGTATAATTGAAGCTCAGCAAAGGAAGGCCAATTGTAAAAAATCCATAATAAATAAATAAATATGTTCTTTAGAAGAGATGAAGTTCTCCAAAGACAAGTTCTCATTGATATTGTTGCATTTAAAAGTACCTAAAAGCTGAATGTCTATGGAGCTTCTCGGTCACCAGGGCACGGTGGTCCCAAAGGTGCTTTTTCAAGAGGCAGCTGGAAAATCCAATTGCCTCTTGAAAAAGCACTTTTGGGACTACCTAAAAGCTGAGAAATTGAAATGTTAATATGTCCGTTTATTTATTTTATTTATTTATTTTGTGAGATTTATATACCACCTCACAGTGCAAGCACTCTCTAAGCGGTTTACACCAGTAAGCAATGGATATTTATATTGCCCCCCAACAATCTGGGTCCTCATTTTACCTACCTTGGAAGGATGGAAGGCTGAGTCAACCTTAAGCCGGTGAGATTTGAACTGCTGAGCTGTGGATCACAGTCAGCTAAAGTGACCTGCAGTACTGCCTCTAACCGCTGCGCCATCTCGGCTCCTTGCAAGTTATCTTGCAGACAGCCTTCCCCCCCTCCCCCCCCCCAATATCTGTGACCATGATTCCATGAACAGCATGGTGATAGAGGGAAGTTTAAGCAGGGGTGGGCTTTAAAATTTTTAGCAAGGGTTTCTCTGCCTGGTTGCTGGGTGGGCGTGGCCATCACGGGCGTGGCCTAGTCAGCCTCCTGCACCATGGCCAGGGGGGGTGCTTTTGCCCTCCCAGGGCTTCGGAGGCTTTTTTCGAGCCTCCGGGAGGGCAAAAATGGCCTCCCCAGGCTCCGGAGGCGCTCTGGAGGCTGGAAACGGGCCTGGTTCTGGCCTTCCTGAACTTCCGGTAGGCCCGTTTTTCCCCCTCCCCAAGCCTCTGTGCATGCCCTGCACTTACCTGCATCCAAAATGGGCCACGTGGGGGGAGGGGGAGGGGCAGGGTGTGCGGGGCCAGCCAAGAGTAGGATTTGAGAGTTCTCCAAACTGCACAGTATCTTAGCTAGAGGTTCTCCCGAACCCCTGTGAACCCCCAGCAGTCCACCTCTGTGTTTAATAGCAATAGCAATAGCACTTAGACTTATATACTGCGTCATAGTGCTTTACAGCCCTCTCTAAGCGGTTTACAGAGTAATGTGCCTAGGAAAATACAAGTTCCAGAAATGGGATGCTCTATTTGGGGAAGACAGAATAGTGGCTGGCTTTAAATTGAGGAACCGGGAAGGAGGGTCAAAGAAGAGTTCCTGCCATTAGAGAAATAGACATCCTACAAGATCTGCAGAGCTGTATCTATTCAACGGAAAATGCAATTTTCTATAGTTTCAGAGCAAACGGATCAGAAGAAGAAATAATTGAACTCCGTTTTCCCCCAAAAGCAATGCAATGAGAGAGAATCAGCTCTAGAGATTGTTCCCAAAGTGATGCAAAACCAGAGATGTTGAAGTGTCCTTAGAAGTCGCTGTAAGAATCTCATGGGCTAGGATTTGTCTTTGCCAGCGAGCCAATGTAAGCTGACTTGGCTGCCAAAGTAGCACTCCAAGCAAACTGTGCAGCCAGACCTCTTTTCTTTAAATTAACACTGCTATCTTGGCAGTATGGGTAGTTAAATCAATGACTAAATCAATGACTGTGCACACTCAAAGGAAAACAAAGGCAGGTGATATTGGTGGCCCTGGCAACAGTCCAGACCTTCACAAGATGATATTATAGGCAGCAGCAGTTGCAATGGCACAATGTCCAAAGCAGGAACATCTGTGTAAGTAAAGGAGAAAAATATACATATTCTGCTAAGAAGCCATGACTGAAGAAATAAAAGGAAATCAAGCAGCACAAATTAAGATTAGGATCCTTGGGAGATATTATGTTTAGCTGCAGCTATGAGCATTATTTTATTTATTTGATTTTTATCTCACCTTTATTAATTTATAAGTAACTCAAGGTAATAGATATAGTTATGGATATAAATATGTAGAGATGTAGATAGAGATGTAGATAGAGATGTAGATAGAGATGTAGATAGAGATAGAGAGTGATAGACAGAGATAGACAGAGAGAGAGAGAGAGAGGTAGAAATGATGAGAGAGAGAGAGAGAGAGGGGGGGGAGAGGGAGAGGGAGAGGGAGAGGGAGAGGGAGAGGGAGAGGGAGAGGGAGAGAGATACCAGGGGTGGGTTCCAACTTACCTTGCTGCCAGTTCGCTCCCTCCCGCGCTGCATGGGCGCACCTTGTGGGCGCGCATGTGCTTTGCACACATGCGCATGTGCAGTAACGAAAAATCCCCCCCAAAAATTAAAAAGCCAAAAAAAGATGGCGACCGCATGCACAGTGCCGGAACTTGGCTTCTGCGCATGCTCAGAAGGAAAAATAATAATAATAAATTCAAAAACAATTCAAAAAAGATGGTGGTGCCCACAGACAGGCACCGACCAATCCGCTTTGGTGATGTCATCGTGACATCACCAGCGGGTCGCTATTGGTTCAGGCCAACCGGTCCAAACCGGGAGGAACCCACCCCTGATATATAGCATGCGCAGAGGGTAAAATAACTCAAATGGTGGTGTCTCGGTGGGTGGGCGGAGCGTCCTGCTGCCTTCGTGATCGGCTCTCCGACGACCGACAGTTAAAAGTGAACCGGGAGCATTTCACCCCTTTTACCCATGGGCAAAATCTTCAGAGGAAAATCAGCCAGCAGAAATAATCATTGTGGGATGAGTCTAAAGCTGTCCAGTAGCCTTATTTAAGGTTTCCCATAGCTGTTAGAGAAGGCTGGGCAGGAAATGCTACCATCTGGTCACTCTAAATTTTTAGTTCAATATTTTTCTGCTGATGTTTCTCAGTTTCACCATATTCCTGAATGTTTCATGACTTGAATCCAATACAGTAGCTGACATTTGACAATGCTTATCTTGGACTTCATTTGGCCAATGGAATTCCAAAAAGTGCTGAAGATGCTCTCTAGTATGTCCTCTACTACCTGTGGATTTTAATCCATGCTCCTATTGCTCCTGTTGTTTTTTTCAGTTTGCTGGAGAGAACATGATGGAGTGACTCCATAAAGTCACTGTACACTGCACGAGTCAAAAAGAGGGCCGTGGAAATATTTACTGACCCCTCGCATCCTGGACATAAATTGCTTCAACTCCTACCCTCAAAACGACACTATAGAGCACTACACACCAGAACAACTAGACACAAGAACAGTTTTTCCCCAAACGCCATCACTCTGCTAAACAAATAATTCCCTCACCACTGTCAAACTATTCACTAGGCTGTATTACTATTATTATTAGTTTTTCTCAGCGTTCCCATCACCCATCTCCTCCTACTTATGACTGTATGATTGCAACTTGTTGCTTGTATCCTTACAATTTATATTAATATTGATTGTTTCCTGATTGCTTACTTGAACCCTATGACAACCATTCTTGACAAATGTATCTTTTCTTTTATGTACACTGAGAGCATATGCACCAAAGACAAATTCCTTGTGTGTTCAATCACACTTGGCCAATAAAGAATTCTATTCTATTCTATTCTATTCTATTCTATTCTATTCTATTCTATTCTATTCTATTCTATTCTATTCTATTCTATTCTATTCTATTCTATTCTATTCTATTCTATTCTATTCTATTCTAAAGTTTTCAATTCCTCTTTGGGAGGAGAGCATTTTCATCAAACTTGATTAAAGAGGTGGTGTGCCTTTTCCTCAAGGGGTCTTCCCTGGTACCAGAAATTTTGAACCATGATCCAGTCTCCATTGTTCTATTTTAAGGAAATGGAAGTAGTAGATTCTCTGGAAAGTTTCTAACTGGGATTCAGACCAAGTTTTAGGGTTGAAATATAATTTTAATAACTGTACTGCCTTTCAAAACCACTGTGTAAAAATGACCTACGGGATGGTCCAATGCATTGCCCCAAAATCAGTTGGCAGTTCCCGATGCCAAAGAGGAGTAGAGCCCTCTGGCAATTGCATCACAGCTTTTATACCTGCGTTTATTCCTATTTTTGTTTGTTTAAAATGTGTGTTTGATTATTATTTTTTTATGAAAAGTGTCAGGAGTCACCAGAAACTACAATGGTACAATGGCATATTCTCTTCTCCACCAAAATGGTATATAGCAAATTAATAGAAGCAACAACAAAGAGAAAAAGACAAATGCTAGACTAAGATCTTGGCCTGATCTGAAAGGACTGGTCTCGAGTTCACCTCAAATGTTCACCTCAGTGTTTATATTGTCAATCCAAAATAGAACTGAATTAGTTTGCAGTTTCTAGACTAATTGTCCTATCCAGAGCACCCAATGATGAGGGATTCAGATGCAAATTATAAAAGCAATTTAGGAGCAGGATAGTAGAATCTGTCTGCCCTACTTATAACCAATAACTAATAAGCCTTCAGTTAATACATTTCTCAGGATAACTAAAGCTTCTATTTCTCCCCACTCACTAAAAGTCACTTTTTACCTCATCAGATAAAAAGAGAAAAATATTCATTTCAAGTAAATTTAAATAATGTGTCTTTCTGAAGATTAGTTTGATTCCTGGGTCAGTTTTAAAAAAAAGAAACTTCAGCTGAACCACAAGAGGGAGATGAAAAAAGAATCTAAAGGAAAAGGGGGAAAAAAATTGGCCCGCTTTTTTCTCTTTTCAAAGGGGTACAACAAAGATTCTTTTCTCAAATGTCAGAGATCACAACTTTTCATTCAAACAGAATGATCAATCCAGTTGTCCTTTTATTGTCTTCATCATTGCTTATGTAAGAGGATCTGATTTTATCATTCTGCTTTGTAATCCTTTCCCCTTAATGCTTAGGGGATAATAGATAAATTACATCTTAGCTCTGTAGCTGAGACAATATATTTTCTCCAAGGAACCCTTTGTGCCTGGATAACATTGTATAAATATACTGCTGCAGCATCCACTGTAGGATTCATTCTGGCTCATTTCTAGCATGAATCATATTGCTTTGCACTGTGCTTTGGCTGAAAAATGTATCTTCCAGACCAAATATTTGAGAGGGATAAACAATGGCAGCTGAAAGACGGGAATCCATGATGGATTGCCAAAGGCAGTGAGCATATTACAGGATAGGACTGGTTGCAAGAGGCTGAATTTTCATTTGTAGAGATGCTTCAAGTCAAGCCTTAGACCAATGGAAAGATACTTTAATTTCCACAATGGATGATTGGTTGGAAAAACTGATGGGACTAGTGGAAATGGCTAAATTGATCGCCTCAATCAAAGAAAAGAACACCTCCAACTTGTGACTGGGTCCACATCAGTAGTGGGTTCCACTTACCTTTGCTACGGGAATGGGAACGGGTGGACTTCTGCACATGCACAGAGCATTTTTGATGATGTCCGGGTGGGTGGGGGGAGCCTCCCACCGCCGCTACGGCTTCACAGAACTGGTGTGAACCGGTAGCAACCCACCACTGGTCCACATTTCTGCTTGGAAACCACTTCTGGATTTTGTGTTTGAGATGGAAGAAAAATGAAACTTTGACTTTGGGGTTTGCAGATTAGATAGGTTTGTTATTATAGAAATGGCTAATATAATTAGCATGTAAAAGTAAAAAGGTTGAGACTGCAATGTTCTTATGTTATATTACTGCACTAAAAAGAATTGAAAGTCAATGCTTTTCTTTCTTTCCCCCCCTTTACACTTCTTATCCCTTCCCGTTTTCCTGCTATTTTATTTTGTATTTTATATCTTGATAAACTTAATAAAAATTTAAATATCAAAAAGTCAGGTGTTAGGCCAGCTAAACCTTTTGGGAATCAGTGTGAACTTCTCTCTAAAACTAGTTCTGGGAAGAAATCCTGCAGGGTATTTTATAAATATATATTTTATGGTGTTGGAAAAAAGATATTTTTCTGCCCATGTTCTTTTGCCATTCTGGTTGGCTGTTGCTTGTCAAGATAACTCTTCCATTGGCACTGGGAGGGGGAGGGGAGAGAGAGAGAGAGAGAGAGAGAGAGAGAGAGAGAGAGAGAGAGAGAGAGAGAGAGAGAGAGAGAGAGAGAGAGAGAGAGAGAGAGAGAACAAAAGATTTGCATACAATGTGATTATTATACGATAGATAGATAGATAGATAGATAGATAGATAGATAGATAGATAGATAGATAGATAGATAGATAGATAGATAGATAGATAGATAGATAGATAGATAGATAGATATACACATAAAAATAACCAGAAAGTATACCAAAATGCAATACCTCTCCCCACAATAGGAAACCTACATGCCTACTCACCACAGAGTTCACCTCCTAAGTATTGACTTCAAGATCTGGTCTCTTCTTCTGGTTCTATATTTTCAGTGCAAACTTGGAGTTTTTCAAACCCAAAATGTCTTCAAATAAAGGACTGTATTCTGCTTACCTTCCCCCCACCAAAAAAACCTGCTCTCTATAAAATAGCATACTTAATCTCTAACTCCAAGTTCTCATTCAGTGCCTCTCTTTTGGCATTTTAACTATGTGACCCCAAGCATTTGAAGTAGGAAGCATTGCATTCAATTTAAAGAAAAGTGGCCAGATTCGTGAATTTAGTCTTGGCACTTTTTAACTCACTGGAGGCTCCCAGATTCCTTGTGAGTGACCCAAAAAGCGGTAAAGCACTAGGGGGAAAAGTGGTAGAAACAACACTTATTTTAAAAAATCAATAAATGGTGACACTTATTAAAAAGGGTTTGGGGAAAATATCTCTATCCATTAATTAGGTACAACATTTATTTGCAGCTTGGATGTCAAAACTGAAGAATATTTTGTGCAGCTTAAAGAAAATGCAAGAATTAGCCTGCACCTCAGTCAATTCCAAACAATCAATATATTTATTTTGTCACATTACTTTGTAACAGGCAGGAAATGTTTCAGCTTCACTTGCTTTATTTACAAACCTATTTGGAATTAATGCCGTATCTAAGAATCTAAATCAGGGATGGCCAAACTATGGTTCTTTGAGGACCTGTGGACTTCAACTCCCAGAATTCCTGAGCTAGCCATGCATGCATGGCTGGCTCAGGAATTCTGGGAGTTGAAGTCCACAGGTCCTCAAAGAATAAGGTGACCAGACGTCCCGATTTTGGCGGGACAGACCCGCTTTTTAATGCTTTGTCCCACGTCCCGCCCGCCCTCTTAAAAAGTCCCGATTTTTGAGCCCCCGCTTCTTCCTCCAGCCAGACGCGCGCCCGAGCGACAGGCTTCTGATTCAGTCCCCTCTATTCACAGGGTGGCGCGGGGCGGGGCAGAGCGACCCCTGGGGGGGAGCGCCACTTTGCACTTGTCCCATGAGGCCATGCTAAGTGTGCCGCGGCAAAAGGGGCGGGGCAGGGCGGGGCGCGCGTCCTACCTGAGACTTTTCCCGGTAGCAGCTTCAGTCGCGTTCCTTGCTAATAGCGTCCAGAGCAGAGCAGCCCCTCCCAGAAGATCGCGAGACGTTATCTTCTGGGAGGGGCTGCTCTGCTCTGGGCGCTATTAGCAAGGAACGCGACTGAAGCTACCGGGAAAAGTCCCAGGTCGGACGCGCGTCTCGCGCTGGGGGTTGGGGGGGGCGGGGCAGGACTGGCGGACGGGACAGGGCGCGCGTCCGACCTGGGACTTTTCCCGGTAGCTTCAGTCGCGTTCCTTGCTAATTGGCGCCCAGAGCAAGCAGCCTCTTCCAAAAGATAACGTCTCGCGATCTTCTGGGAGGGGCTGCTCTGCTCTGGGCGCTATTAGCAAGGAATGCGACTGAAGCTACCGGGAAAAGTCCCAGGTAGATAGGACGTACAGTGGCCTCCCGCGTCCCCCCTCCCCCCCTCCCCCCCCCACCTCACCTGGACGCCGACATTTGCTGTTTTGCCCTCTGCGCACGCGCAGCGTTCTGCACATGCGCAGAGGGCAAAACTCAAATGGAGAAACCCACCCCCGTCAATGGTGTCCCGCTTGAAGAAAAAAAAATCTGGTCACTTTATCAAAGAACCATAGTTTGGCCACCCCTGAATTCTAAATCCTCTAGAATCAAAGGAAGGGAATACCGTATTTTTCGGAGTATAAGACGCACCTTAGTTTTGGGGGAGGAAAACAAGGAAAAAAGGCCTATGCCTCCAAGCAATTTGCCAAACAGCAAACAGCAAACAGCACAGATGATATACACTGTTTGCTGTGTATTTCTGTGCATGTGTGCTTGACCCATAGAAATAGCAAAGAATTGGAGAAATGTACATTATGCCAGAAAATTTTCTTAAATGTAGGCACACTAATTCTTCCCAATTATTTAAATAGATCTACTCCAAGGTAACTAAACTCTAATACTAAACAGGACACTGTTACATTTCAGACTATACTTGTACAGAGCTGTTAAAATTAATTAAAATTTCTGGAAGTATACATTATTCTCTATTATTTAAAAGAAGATACAATAGCACTGGGCCTCTTCAGAGCAAGCATTTATTTTAAAAAGCTTCTTTATTTTGTTAAGTTGTCTAGATTTACAGGGATCTCCAACCTTGGCAACTTTAAGACTTGTGGACTTCAACTCCCAGAATCCCACAGCCAGCAAAGCTAACAAAGCTGGCTGTGGAATTCTGAGAGTTGATGTCCACAAGTTTTAAAATTGCCCCTGGCTCTAGAACAATAATAAAGCAGTCTTTAAAAAATAAGTCTAATAATTTGAACATTCTACAGACATTTATAGTTATTCACTTACCCCCTTCCATCCAGTTCAGCAAAAAATAAAAATCTGGGAGTCTCTCCCAGCTATTTGCCTCTTTACAGTTTCACTTTCATTTTCCCACGTGGCAAGTCAGCTGTAGGTGGGAAGTGCTAGTGACTTGCTTTGCTTTACATGCTCTTCCCTCTTTGCTGCAAACAGGTAAATTGTTGGAAGACAGAGGCCAAAGGGTGGGGGTGGCTGGGTGGGTGGGGCTGCATTCGGTGTATAAGACGCACCCAAGTTTTCACCCTCTTTTTGGGGGTAAAAAGGTGTGTCTTATACTCCGAAAAATACGGTATATATTTAGATATGCTTCTTTATAAGTCATTAAAATGTGAGGTATATAAAATGAATTTCTCATTTGTAGATTTAAACATTGCACAAGGAATGGTTTTCCACCAATTCCTTTCACCTGTGTAATAAAGCCCATTCATTTTTTTCTCCTTTTGTTTGGAATGTGATATGCTATAAACCTATTCTTATAGAAATAAAAAAAATTGACACGTGTCATATTTCACTCATTTATCCTGCTTTAATTAATGTGTATCCTTTCAGAACTTGGTAATAAAATTTGATTAGGAATAATTACAAGTGTTTCATTATTATATTATTATTGGTGCTATTATTGTTTTCAGAAATATGTCAGTCACTTTACATTCAATTAGTATTACCTATCTATGCACTAAATTTTCTAGGAAAAAATGATTGATCTCCCCAAATTTATATCTGAGATTATTCCTATTCAGACTTCAAATTTCACAAAAAAATCACCTTGTGATTTTTTGGCTGCCATCACAGAACATTTTTGATTAATTAAGTACAGTCTTTAAATCCTAGAGCAGGCCATGGACCAGCACCAGTCCATGGCTTGTTAAGAACTGGCCACCCAAGTGAGCGAAACTTCATCTGCAGACATATGGAATTTAGGCAGCGTGTGAAATTATCCCCTCTCCCGGTCCATGGAAAAAAATTTCTTCCACAAAACCAGAGGTGGGTTCCTACCTGTTCGGACCAGTTCTATAGAAAAGGTAGTAACTTGGCGGCCTGGATCACTGAAACCAGCAGCGACCCAGGCCTGCCACGCCCCCAAGCTGGTTCTCTCGGTGGCGCTGAAGGTGGCGCCATCTTGTTTTTTGCTTCTGCGCATGCACAGAAGCCTTTTTTGGTACTGTGCATGCACGCACGCACGCACACGCGGCACGTCCCTGAGCGAACCGGCAGTAACACAATCCGGAACCCACCCCTTCACGAAACCAGTCCCTGATGCCAGAAAGGTTGGGGACCGCTGTACTAGGTTTTATATGACAGACAACACTCAGCCTATAAGATCCAACAGTTAAATGAATGTTAGTAGAATAAAGTGTAAGAACAAAAAATAGCATAATGTTGACATGTTAAGTGTTATGAGATCTTCTTTCCTTGTCATAGTCAAGTCCAACATTGGTATGCACTACCAACAAGTATCAAGGAGCCATGGTGGCACAGTGGTTAGAATGTAGTACTGTAGTACCCTCCCATTCTGCCACCTCTTACAATACTAGACAACACAGTATCAACAGCAGAGACCTTCAAATTTCTAGGTTCTACCATATCACAAGATCTAAAATGGTCACCTAACATCAAAAACGTCATCAAAAAAGCACAACAAAGAATGTCCTTTCTGCGCCAACTCAGGAAGCTCAAACTACCCAAGGAGCTACTGATACAGTTCTACAGAGGAATTATTGAGTTTGTCATCTACACCTCTATAACTGTCTGGTTTGGTTCTGCAACCCAACAAGACAGACACAGACTTCAGAGGATAATCAGAACTGCAGAAAAAACAATTACTGCCAACCTGCCTTCCATTGAGGACCTGTATACTGCACGAGTCAAAAAGAGGGCCGTGAAAATATTTACTGACCCCTCGCATCCTGGACATAAATTGTTTCAACTCCTACCCTCAAAATGACACTATAGAGCACTGCACACCAAGACAACTAGACACAAGAACAGTTTTTTCCCGAACGCCATCACTCTGCTAAACAAATAATTCCCTCACCACTGTCAAACTATTCACTAAGGCTGCATTACTATTACTATTAGTCTTCTCATCGTTCCTATCACCCATCTCCTCCCATTTATGACTGTATGACTGTAACTTGTTGCTTGTATTAGTCTTTATATTAATATTGATTTATATTAATATTGATTGTTTCCTGAGTGCTTATTTGTACCCTATGCAATCATTAAGTGTTGTACCTCATGATTCTTGACAAATGTATCTTTTCTTTTATGTACACTGAGAGCATATGCACCAAAGACAAATTCCTTGTCTGTCCAATCACACACGTCAGGGGTCTAGGAGACGACCTCTGCCCTCCTGTCAACACATCACTGTCTCTCAAGTGATGATTCAGGGATATAACCAGTATTTGCATAATAAACTTATTTTGGAAATGTTATCCTTTATCAGCTACATAGATATCAACTATTTTCATGCTCAACACCATTTGCGGGTAGTCCTCAACTTACAACAGTTTGCTTAATGACCGTTAGAAGTTACAACAGCACTGGAAGAAGTGACAACCCTAAAATTAAAAAAAATCAGTTAAGATGGTAAGAATAGGTAATTTTATCCTTTTCCTTGATGGCTTGCTCATCTGGTGGATAGCAACATTCTACTTTCATATTGAATTGTGGGTTTCCTGAATTCTATGTAATCTTTGACTTATGACCACAATTGAGCCCACAATTCCTGTTGCTAAGCAAGACTGTTATTAAGTGAGTTTTGCCCTGTTTTATGATCTTTCTTGCCACAGCTGTTAAGTGAATCGCTGTAGTTGTTAAGTTAGTAACATGGTTGTTAAGTGAATATGGCGTCCCCATTGACTTGCTTGTTAGAAGGTCATAAAAGGTTATCACATGACCCCGGGACACTGCAACTGTCATAACTACCTGCCAAGCATCCAAAGTTTGATCATGTGACCATGGGGATGCTGCAATTGTGTGAAAAGTCACTTTTTCCAGTGTTGTTGTAAATTTGAACTGTCACTAAATGAATTGTTCTCAGTCGTGGATAACCTGTAGTAGAAAAACAAGCTAGAATGTAAACAAATCAATAAAGTAATAAGCAAATCAATCTAAATGCTTAATGTAAACAGAGTCAATATGACTGTTTCTTGTGCCATTTAATAATCTTCCCATAATACTGAATGGTGCTGTTTAATACCTTTGTTTGGAACACGGGTGTCAAACTCTATTTTAGGGCTGTGTTTGACCTCAGGAGGGCATACCTCAGTATACCTATTGTCGGCACTGATTTCAAACCAGGGAACATTTAATCAGGACTTTCCTTCCTACTTCTAGACCTACCATATTTGGCAGAAATTTGGAAGGAACATCAGAAGCCGTTCCAGAGTTTTCATGACCTTTTGTAACTATCTGCTTGCGATAAATGATAGAACAGCAGTAGTCATACTTTTCAAGGTAACTTTAGAGATTGCTGTAGCTAACCAATTCACCAAAGATGCAATTTATAGTAGCAGAGCCTTTATAAACTCGAAACAGGCAGGGTTGAGCAGATCAATTTAAAAAAGTATTCCATTTTATTGTCTGTGTTTGTTCTGGCCCGTTGAATTTGTTATTATTAATATTAATATATTAAATGTATATGCTGTCCATATTAAATTTGTATGCTGGCTGACTTCCTGTGACTCTACTTTAGATTGTTTAAAGCATTAAAAAAGGAACAATTACAAAATACACAAAACCCACCCAAAACAAAGGTACAGAGATGACAAAGAAAATAAACCTGGATTGGGAAAAAAGGAAAGGAAGAAAAGGGATGTCACTCATCCTTACCAAAGACCTGGACAAAGAGCTATATCGTTAAAACCCTATGAAACAATAGTGTTCAGATCTTGAGAGGTACTTCATTCCAGATGGCACTACTACAGAGAAGGCATGTTGCTGGAATCCCAATGGGTGGCATTGTTTAATTGATGAAATCTGGAGCATGCCCACCTTGCCAGATCAACTAGACAGACTGATACTATGGGAAACTGGTGGTCTCTCAAGCTTATGCTATGTAGGGCTTAAATCTTACCTGCAAGCAAACTGGCACCAGTGCAACTCTCAAAGCAGAGGTGTTTCATAGACATACTGAGGCACACTCATCACTACTCATATTACTGCATTATGCAGTAGCTGAAGTCTGATGACCAGGGTGTGAATGATATCTGAAGGGAACCCCAATCTAGGAAAGGGTACAACTGGGGTACCGGATGAAGTTGTGTAAAGGCCTTCGGGGCCACAGCTACCTCCTACTCATTGAGCAGGAGTTGTAAATTGAAAAAGACCCCCCCAACTGTGCACCAGGAAGTGCCAAGTGATGGGGTAGCAGGGTGGCAGTGGGGGCCAGGGCAGTGGTAAGGGGTGGGGGCAGCAGTAGCCCTCCACAACAGTCCCAGTTTCTCATGTGGCCGCTTAGGAAAATTAATCATTCACCCTTGATATAAAAGATATAGCAAATTACCCATAAAAGGATAGGGGGTTTTCTTATCTTTAAAAATTAAAATACTGTCTGTTTTTCTTGAGGTACATAGTATTTTCACCTCTCAATTATTTCCCAGTCCCCCCCCCAAAAAAGTAACTGTCATACACTTCAGGAAGAATAAAACAATTACTATTTCTTTGACTCCAGGTCTGCCACATGAGCAAAAAATGAAATCAAGTCTCCAAAGGGTTTTCATTCTCATAAGTCTTCAAACCGTCTGCATCCATCACTTGAAACATTAAAATACTAAGGGACATTTCTATGATTAAAGCAAAGACAACTTCCCAACCAACGGCACTTAAGGGAACAGGGAAAAAGTCCTTAAACCAGACTTTCTGCAAGGATTTATCTCCTCCAAAGAAGCTCTAATGACTGGATGTTATCTTCAGCATGGTCAACCTGTGAAAAAAAGTCATGGCCATTTGTAGATAAGAATTTAATTTAATTTAATTTAATTTATTGTATTTCTATGCTGCCCAACTCCCGAAGGACTCTGGGCGGCATAGAAATTTGGACACCAATAGTCTAGAACAGGGGTCAGCAACCCGCAGCTCTGGAGCCACATGTGGCTCTTTCATCCCTCTGCTGCGGCTCCCTGTCACTCAAAATATGAGTCATAACTGCCAATGTGCGACACGCACCAATGTGCAATTTATTAAGCTTTTTGACCCCCGGTAGGCCAACCATGGATAAATCCAAGAAAATAAAAGTTTCAGAAGAAAACAAAATCTTTCCTTCAACTATATATGCTAGTTTTGTGGCCGCTCAGGAAATAGACAGGCACGGGAAGAGTTTTGTGGCTCCCGGTGTTTTCTTTTTTGTGGGAAACGGGTCCAAGTGGCTCTCTGAGTGTTTAAGTTTGCCAACCCCTAGTCTAGAATGTACACATATAAGTTCCCCTTTTTTGTTTAGAGTTATTGTTCAGCTTTGGCTAAATCACAGCCGTTCAGTTTCATTTCCTAATCTGTATAATGGAAATCAGAGTAACTTAATTTACAGGATTGCTGTGCATGCAGATATAATTAGAAGGATGTAAAACACTTCACAGTCTAAAGTTGCTTTGTGAATTGAAATTGGTCATTTACTTGTCTTCATGCTGATTCCTTCCTGGATCTTTTTTCGGTAATTGAGAATCCACAGACTGTCTTTTACAGTTGCTGTTTTTTTTTTTCTAAAAAAAGGATTTGCATAAAATAATGGTCATTAATACCTAATTTTTAAACAGGAATCCCAGAGGTAAAACAAGATACAGTAACATAGATTGACTTTTATTATGTAACAGCAACATAATAAATAAATTTATGAAGTCATGTGGCCTTTACAAAAAGACAGAAAAGATATTGCACCAAGTTTAAGTACTGGCTATTTGGACTGAATATTTGCTAAAGAAAAGGTGGGGCACGGCACCCAAAGTTAAGCGCATTTAAGTCCCTCTAATTTCAGTGGGGGGAAAAATTAACTTGGAGTTAGAATCTTTCTCCTTGAAATCAATGGGACATTAAGGCTGCAATCTTTTACACATATACAGTGTCTCCCACTGAATTCAGCAACATACTTCTGAGTATATATGCCTAGGATTGCGTTGGGCAGGGCTTAACTTTGCCTAGGTAATGCCCCTGAGAGTTATCATCAGTATATACATTTACGGAGTTAAGGCAAAACCAGATAACACTTTGAAAAGGACGGAAGGCTTGAGAAATAGATATCATTTAAAAATAAGAGGGAAGGATTTCCATCTCCACCTGATAAATTTAGCTATATCTAAGGAATGCATTCGGCTGATTTTTTTTTTTAAAGAAGTAGCTACTCTCAATCATTGAACTAAAAGTAAAGACTGAGTGTATTTTTTTTTAAAGGAACACGGCTGTTTTGCAGATGTTTGCCAAAATGATTCTCTTTAACTCTGGTAAGCAATTTTTTTAGGATAATAAACTCTTCCTGGACCAGAAAATCCTTTCTATAGTATACAAATTCCTTTAGTGTTCAGAGAACATCCGACTCTGACCTAGAGATTTTCATAGGGCAGTCCTCTTTGAGTTTAACTGTTTGAAGGAAAACATATGTGTGACTCTTCCAGAAACAGAATACATGAAAATTAATGAAGTCAAATGCTTATCAGTAACTCTTTCTTTGCAACCGAGCAGCATGAATTTATGTTAATTTTAGCACAACGGGGAACAAAGATATAATTCATATATTAATGAACAGTTCTTTGGCAGCTATGTGTTAATCTTGATTGAAGTTTTGATCCAGAAATTCTTAAATTATAGACCTGGTTGCCAGTCTTTTAAAAATGGAATCGGGGGATGGGAGGGAAGAGGCAACTATAATTATTGACTTCTCCCACAAATCCAATATTTCCAGTTAAGGAACTTGGAATGAATCTTGCAGGCAGCTTCATTCTGTAACATCAAGCATAGATACGTATTGTCTGCTTTTAAGTCTTGCTTCCAATGTCCCGTATTTAAACACACAAAATCGGTTGAAATCTCAGGATGAATTCAAAGAGGGTCAAAATGCCATACAATAGAATCCAGATTTCACCCATGAGAAACCAAGAAAGAAAAATCAATCCAGAGGATGAGAAGATGGTCTTCAGAGAACAGAAGCAATGATTGGTCCACACCTAGGTGAAAGTCACAAGGCGATCGATTTTTACAGGGGAAAGACCAAGAAGCCAGAAAACGTGGAATACTGCCATCCGCCAACCAGGTTACCTTTCTCCAGTTTAAGGTAGACCTTATCTTCCTTGTCTAGGTAGAGTAGGACTCCATTTGTGGCAGCTTCACGAGTGACGTCTTTGTCCCCAGCAAAAGCTGAAATGACTGGTTTCCCGTTGAGCATCAAGTTCACCTGCCAAAAATAATAACAATTTTAAAATCCCGAAAAGACTCAAGTTAAGACATAGCCATCCAATACTACTAAGGTTGATGGGAAGGGTCCTTAGAAGGCCAGTGCAGCCTAGACATCTTTTCAGAAGTAGCAGGAATAAACAATTAGGTAAATTGAATGTGGGAGGGATGGAAGTAGAAAGATAGACAGCAAACTGGTTGTAGGAGTGAAAGAATATTTATTTGATTGCCATAGTCACCCATCTCAAGAAGTGACTCTGGGTGGAGTATATCATTAAAAAAAACATTAAAACATTAGAAAATATATATGGCCATAAACTATTGCCATAGGTATTAATACAGCCATGAAACAGAACCATTAGCATCCTCAGGGTCCCAAACCTGGTCACATAACCAGGTTTTCATGGCGTTACGAAAGGCCAACAAGATTGAAGTCAACCTAATCTCTGAAGAGAGAATGTTCCAAAGGGCAGGATCTAGGACAGAGAAGGCACATCTCTCGGTCATCCCCAGCATATTCCTCCTTCCATGTTACTATTGTACTGTGGCAGGGGTGGGTTCTACTTACCTTCTCCACCAGTTTGCATCATGACCGAAGTGCATGTTTTGCGTGTGCGCACTCGCTTCACTCACGCACACACGTCACTTCCCTGAAAAGATCCTCTGCGCATGTGCAGTACTACAAAAAAAGCTTCTGTGCATGCACAGAAGCAAAAAACAAGATGGTGGCACCGTAAGAGAACCGGCTCAGGGGTGTGGCAGGACTGGGTCGCTGACAGTTCCAGTGACCCAGGCCGCCAAATTAGTACCGGTTCTATAGAACCGGTCTGAACTGGGAGGAACCTACCTCTGTACGGTGGCTTAGCTTTGATCTCAATGTTATTTAGGAAAATTATAAAATTAATCTAAAAACTGGCATGCTATACTTCGCTTGCCTTCCTCTATTTTTTCAATAGCTCCTTAACAAGTTACTTAGACATGCAACTGTACATGTGCAATGATTAAATTATAATTTGGTTCATTTATCTTCCTATCAAGGTAATTAGATTCATCTATCTCCACATGTGCATATTGTAAACTGATGGGTAAGTGGAAATCTAAAAGAGATGTGTGGACATGAGATCCAGCAGGGCTTTTCTTAGATTCTTATGCTCACTGTTGAAAGCTTCCCAGATGATATATCATTATAGAATTAGAAGGCATACCAAATCTAAATCATCCCGCATTCCATGCAGACATCTAAATTAAGATTCTGTGACAAATAGCTATCTACCTCTTTGAACATATCATGATAAAGGGAACCCACCATGTTGTTTTGGTTGTCAACCTATTCCCTTTATAGAATTTTTCCTGAT
>JALIGW010000003.1:7766881-7904381 GCA_023053685.1 Diadophis punctatus similis | reverse complement strand
ATTCCACTCTTATTATTTCATTAATAAACTTAAGGCGGCAAACCTACTTAATATGCTTTCCTCCTCCTATTTTCCTCACAACAACAACAACAACCTTGGATTGGGCTGAGAGAGTGGCTGGCCCAAAGTAACCCACCTGGCATTCATGCCTAAGGTGGGACTAGAACTCACAGACTCCTAGTTATTGGTCCAATGTCACTCAGCTGGCATTTATGTCTAAAGCAGGACTGGAACTCACAATCTCCTCGTGATTGGCTCAAAGTCATCCAGCAAGCTTTCATGCCTAAGTCAGGACTAGAACTCACAGTCTCCTAGTGATTGGCTCAAAGTCATCAAGCCCGCTTTCATGTCTAAGCAGAAGTAGAACTCACAGTCTCCTGATTTCTAGGCCAGCACCTTAACCACTACACCAAATTAGCTCTCATTTTTAAACAATGTATTTTAAGGAATGCATAAGGAAACCTATGCAAATTCACAGTAAATCTCTATCTGTGTCAGTTTACTCTCCTCCCCCAACACACACACACCACCTTTTATCAATGCATGTTGCTCTTCATATTGATTCTTAATTTTAATTCCTTGAAAAATCAGAAACTGGGAGTGATAAGGGTGATACATATAAGAGGCCTGAGGAGAGCTGTCAATGCAGCACTCAGGTGCCTGCAAAAGCTCCTGCCAGACCCTGATGCCCTCAGAGAAAAGTTAAGATTCAGCTTGAATATATAAAATTGTCTTTATTGTTGTCACCCAACTTAAAGGATAGAAAAGCATCCTCTATCAAACTAAGAGTCAAATTACCTGTATACAAGTAGTCCTCAACTTACGAGCACAATTGAGCCCAAAATTTATAGAATAGAATAGAATAGAATAGAATAGAATAGAATAGAATAGAATAGAATAGAATAGAATAACAGAGTTGGAAGGGACCTTGGAGGTCTTCTAGTCCAACCCCCTGCTTAGGCAGGAAACCCTATACCACTTCAGACAAATGGTTATCCAACATCTTCTTAAAAACTTCCAGTGTTGGAGCATTCACAACTTCTGGAGGCAAGCTGTTCCACTGATTAATTGTTCTAACTGTCAGGAAATTTCTCCTTAGTTCTAGGTTGCTTCTCTCCTTGTTTAGTTTCCACCCATTGCTTCTTGTTCTACCCTCAGGTGCTTTGGAGAATAGTTTGACTCCCTCTTCTTTGTGGCAGCCCCTGAGATATTGGAACCCTGCTATCATGTCACCCCTAGACATACCCAGTTCCTGCAACCGTTCTTCATATGTTTTAGCCTCCAGTCCCCTAATCATCTTTGTTACTCTTCTCTGCACTCTTTCTAGAGTCTCAACATCCTTTTTGCATTATGTTGATAAGTGAGAAATTTGTTAAATGAGTTTTGCCCCTTCGTACAACTTTTCTTGCCACGTTTGTTAAGTGCATCACTGGCAGCTATTAGGTAAGTAACATGGTTGTTAAATGAATCTGGCTTCCCCCATTGACTTTGCTTGTCAGAAAGTCACCAAAGCTGATCGCACGATCCCGGGACACTGCAACTGTCATACATATGAACTAATTGTCAAGCACCCAAATGTAAATCACGCAACCATGGGGGATGCTGCAAATGGTCATACGTGTGAAAAGGGGTCTTAAGTCATTTTTTTCAGTGCCGTGGTAACAGTCACTAAACAAACTGTTGTAAGTCAAGGACTACCTGTATATGCATGATTCAAAAAAAAACCCTGACTTTCTTTCTCCCTTTGCAGAGGATGGAAGCCACTTTTTTCTCAAAATTGGCTGTTATGGCCACCTGCATAATGCTTTCATAAAGGAATTCTCTATTTCCAGGCTTTATGCCTTGCTAACTTCAGCTCTCACCATTTCTGAGGCATAGGCTGTAGACTCATGAGCTCAGGCAATGCAGGAACAGATTACAACGAAATTGCTCTCAAGCTATTGCAGTAATACATTCCGCGAAATGAAGATAGGCGTTATAAGCCTAGGAGAGGCATGCTCTGTTGACCATTCATTTCCCCAGATGCCGTTCCACCTCCTTATCATAGCTCATCTTGCCTTTTTTTTTAAAAAAAAGAGGCAGTTGGTTGCAGAAATATAAGGAGTTTAAAAGTGAAGCCCACAACTAGTATTTAGTATGTCTTTCACCATGATGTTTATCGTCTGCAATGATTCTGAAGTAGAAATGAAAGAGGCTTTTAAACTACCATCACATAAAAAACTTCCAGCAATCCCTCAACGTCTAATCACTGCCTTTATAACTTCTTGGCTCCTGGAAAACAATGGACTACACATGAGTAGCCAACAGAACAACAGAGTTGAAAGGGACCTTGAAGCAGGGGTGAAATTCAAAAAAAATTCCCTGCCGGTTCTGTGGGCATGGCTTGGTGAGCATGGCAGGGGAAGGATACTGCAAAATCTCCATTCCCACCCCATTCTGGGGCCAGCCAGAGATGGTATTTGCCGGTTCTCTGAACTACTCAAAATGTCCACTACCGGTTCTCCAGAACCTGTCAGAACCTGCTGAATTTCACCCCTGCCTTGGAGGTCTTCTAATCCAAACCTTTGCTCAAGCAGGAAACCCTATACCATTTCAGACAAATGACTTCTCAAAAACCTCCAGTGTTGCAACACCCACAACTTCTGGAGGTAAGTCATTTTGGCCAAGGGCCAAAACAAACCAACTTCATGAACATGGTATCACTTTGTGCCTTCTAAACATACAAAAGTATATGACATCATCTTTGAAAGCTGGCTTCGTATTTCAAGGGAAACGATCTGAAATCCTAATGTTATTTTCTATAATAATTTCTGGTCCATTGCTATAGATTTGTTATGACTCAACCCTACATATCTTTGCTTAAAAATTTATTCTTGAGAACATTTATCAATAGCCAATGACGTTTCATGCAAAATTGTTATACCATCACAGTTATGGCCAATTATTTCCTGTCCATTTCTGGCCCTAGTTTAAAGTTTTGGTGCCGACCTGTAAATACTATAATTATTTAGGACCAGTGAGACTAAAGGAATGTTCCCAACCATACTTATCTGTGCACTCAAGCACTTAAGGATTCTTCAGCGAAACTATTGGAATAACACTTGTCATGAAATGACGCCAATGATTACAAAGGCAGAAGTTCTTCTAAGCTATGACATTTCCCTTCTAGAATACCACTCATCCCAGGAAGTTTGCTTGGCAATTCGCAGCTCTTCCAGCTAAAGATCTACCACTTTTCTGTAGCATTTCAGATTTTAACATTGCATTTGGAACTTTTAAAATCTGCATTGTATTGAGGTTTTCCAAATTGTGTAAGTTATATAAATTGGGGTGGCCTTTTATTATTTACATCCATTCCTATAAATCTGTGTTTTGTAAAAAAAAACATATTTAGCACATATGGACTCCCCAAATCCCTCACTCCGCATGGCCATTGTTAAGAATTCTGGGAGTTTCCACAGATCTTACAGTTGCTCAGGTTACCGTACAGAGCTACAAAAAGAAATAACACACTGGTATCATGATGGAATGTTTTCTGAATTCCCAGGAGGCAGGAGTATATTTCAGAGAAGCAAGAAAAGTGGGGTGAAGATCAGTGGCAGGTTTCCGTCTTACTGGTGCCAGTGCGCTGCGCGCGCATCTCCAATTTTGGGGGTGCGCGCGCTTGCTATGCGCATGCACCCTCTCATGCAATTTTTCTTCTGTGCATGCATGGAAGCAAAATTGCAACGAAATCTCATGAGGGGACGCACGCGCACACGAGATTTCAGCGTGATTTTGCTTCTGCGCATGCGCGGAGGCAAAATCTCGGTGAAATCTCACGCGCATGTCCCCTCGCAAGATTTTGGTGAGATTTTGCTTCCGCGCATGCGCAGAAGCAAAATCGGCCAAAAAGTAACAAAAACATGGCGACATGCACGGTGGACCAGCAGAGAGGGCTCCGGAGTGGTCACGCGCAAATTGTGCAATCGGCCACTCCCTATCGGAACTGCGCACTGGGCAGCTCCGGCAGGAACCCACCTCTGGTGAAGATAGCTGCTCCCTAATAGTTTCCACAGTATATGTTTTAAGGTGCAGGTAGTCTGCTTTAGTTTGGCAAGATGTCCGTCTATAGGTGAAGAACAACAAAGGAAACTGCTTTCAAGAATCTCAACAGGTCTTTCTAAGTTTTTAGGATCTGATGCCTTTAGATATAGATAATCTCTCTGGATAATGTTTTATAAAATATTTCTTAGATGTGTGTACTGCTTTTCAAGATCACGCAAAGTGTTAGTTCAACTTTATAATACATTTTTAAGGCCACACTTGGAATATTGCATCCAGCTTTGGTCGCCACAATATAAAAGATGTTGAGACTCTAGAAAGAGTATACAGAGAAACTGTGCCAACTTAATTTTGGCTGCATTGCATTCCTGGTATTTAATGCTCTTTGATGAGTGAGTTATGAAGAAATTGTGACATGAAACTCAATTTGGTCATTTTGGACAAGCTGCCATATCTAGAATGGGCATGTAAGACTGTAATCTGATTTCTCTGTTAAAATCTATTAGTCTTTCTTACCAGTAGCTATCCCTATTGTTTCATTCATGTTTATATTGCATTCTTTTGATATGTTATATCAAAAATATGTTATATATATAAAATAACCTACAACATGATGCTTTTAGACTAAAGCTAATATCCAATATAAGTATGATAGGGAGGGAGGAAAGAAGGAAAGAAGGAAAGAAGGAAAGAAGGAAAGAAAGAAACATTAACCATGCTAGCCTCAAAGATTATTTTTTAATTCAACATACCTGAATTGTTTGGCTCTGGTAGACTTTAATTACATGAAAATTAAAACTGTATATTCCTTTTCTCGGTGCTACAAACACAGACTCCAATGTAAAGAAATTGCCCACATTTACTAGGATCTATAAATAAAAGAAAAGAAACCAGTAATTAATGGAAGCATTCCAAGTTCTGGAAAACAATGAACTGATTATTTTGAATGAACCCAAGTTTAATTACAGGTTTTGCACATTGTTCATCTGACACTGAAGTGTATGCAAATAATCTGATTTTACTTCCAACACCCTCATAATAAGATGTAATTGTGCTATTATTATTTGAATAAAACCCGCTTATTTTCAATTAAAGGTATAGAAATCCCTTCCTCACATTCTTTAACTTCTCCACATGCTTAGTTGAGAGTAAGCATTACTGAAAGCAACAGGAACCTATTTCTGAGTATACTTAGAGTCACGTGACATATTTTTGTACAACCAGCTGAGAGGCTGTTCAGTTCCACTACTGTTCTGCTGGGTTTCAAGCAGGTGAGTCATCTCATCACATGGAATTGAATTACTTGGATAGCTAAAAACATTTGTAGCACAAATCTTCAAGTTGTTTAGTTATGTAAGCCTCACCAAAGAAGCCAGGCAGATACAAATGAATGCCAACTGCTGAATAAACAGCTGCCCACAAACTTCTGTTACACAAGCAAGTGGATCAAGCTTTACAACACTTTTGAACCTTCAAGATTATTTGGCCAATGGATGAGAACACTACAGAATTTCCTTCAGCTATTGATGGTGCATTTGCTACACTGAATCGATCTGGAACATGCTCAGATCCAAATCCATAGTTCCCAATAAGTACAGCTCCCTACAACCATGGCTGTAGAGCCAACCACTCAGAATATAGCAGTGCCAAGTAAGAGCAACATTAGGAAGGAGGAGCGTGAGAAGCTGGAGAAGTACCAGGGTCTGAAGGAGGTAGTAGAATGTATAGATCAAAGTGGTCCCAGTGGTAGTACAAGCATTTGGCCTGTGACTCCTAAGATGGGAGAGTGACTCCAACTGATCCCAAGAACCTCAGAGCTCTCTGTTCAGAAGAGTGCAAAGTTAGGAACAGCTAAGGTATTGTTTGGAACCCTCAAACTCCCAGGCCATTGATAGAGGACTCAAGATGGAGAAAGACACATACCATCTATAGGGATAAGAAGGGAATTTTTAGATGATAGATAGATAGATGATAGATAGATGATAGATAGATAGATAGATAGATAGATAGATAGATAGATAGATAGATAGATAGATAGATAGATAGGTAGGTAGGTAGGTAGGTAGGTAGGTAGGTAGGTAGGTAGGTAGGTAGATAGATAGATAGATAGATAGATAGATAGATAGATAGATAGATAGATAGATAGATAGATAGATAGATAGATAGATAGATAGATAGATAGATAGATAGATAGATAGATAGATAGATAGATAGATAGATAGATAGATAGATAGATAGATAGATGCAGTGGTGGGTTCCTACAGGTGCGGTCCACTCTATAGCACCGGTAGCGGCCCGCTGGTGACGTCACAGTACCGGTGCGGTCAGTTGCTGGTGCCTGGGCACCACCATTAAATTTTTTTTTAAATTTTTTAAAAACATTTTCTTTTGTGCATGCCCAGAAGCCGAGTTTCCAGCACTGCGCATGTGCTGCCTTCCTACCCCACAGTGAGTCAAAGCAGGGGAGGATGGCTGATGGAGTGCATGAGACGCTGAAAGAACGGGTGGCAGGAGCTATCTCCATTCCCCTCCCTTCAGCAGTCTGAGAAGCCACGAACGCGCAGTGATGATCCTAGGCATTTTTGCACATTCGAGGCTTCTCGAGCTGCTGAGGGGAGGGGGAATGGGTGGCAGGACCTATCTCAGTTCCCCTCCCTTCAGCAGTCCAAGAAGCCACGAACGTGCGGCGATGATCCCAGGCATTTTTGCACATTCGAGGCTTCTCAAACTGCTGAGGGGAGGGGGAATGGGCGGCAGGAGTCATTGAATGGGGAGAAGTATTCAGGCCGGACGGAGCCTCCTAGAAGAACCACTGCCGCGGTCTTGCTGCTCCTGCTGTGGGGGGCTGCGTTGCGGGTGGGCAATGCCCCCCCTGCTTCTCCGGCCGCTGCCAAGCTCCCGAGGCCCACGCCCACCCGGTCACATGGCTGGTAAGCCACACCCACAAAATAAGCCACACCCACAGAGTGGTAGTAAAAAAATTAGGAATCCACCCCTGGATAGATAGATAGATAGATAGATAGATAGATAGATAGATAGATAGATAGATAGATAGATAGATAGATAGATAGATAGATAGATAGATAGATAGATAGATAGATAGATAGATAGATAGATAGATAGATAGATAGATAGATAGTTATGGATGGAGAGGGAGGGAGGGAGGGAGGGAGGGAGGGAGAGATGGCAACTGATAGACACAATTAGCATTGTGCATTCTAGCCTTATTTCCACGTCCTTCCACAATTTTTTCCACTCTTCTTTCATCATGCATATAGATCCAGGATGTGCTCATGACATGAAGTTATTCCTAAGGGGGTAGATTACATTTCTTGAACTATATGAGCATCAATGTTCTTATGGTTGTCCACAACTGGAAACAGATTCTCCATTCATTTCAGTGAGAAGATTGACTATGTCTTTATGAAGGATTATGCCATGGAAAATTCCAACATTTGGTGGCTTGGGGAATCCCACTTAACTTCGGAATGGATAAGGTTATAATGTAAAATAGTCAAGGCTGCATGTTATTCTTGCTATTGCTGATTTGTTTCTTTGTTTTAAATTGTGTGCAGACTCTTTTAGAGTTTACAGTTCAGTTTGTGAATGCTTCCATCTCAAATTAGCTGGGAATGAGGCTGAGGCTACTAGCAATAGCAATAGCACTTAGACTTATATACCGCTTCACAGTGCTTTACAGCCCTCTCTAAGTGGTTTACAGAGTCAGCAAATTGCCCCCAACAATCTGGGTTCTCATTTTACTGAACTTGGAAGGATGGAAGGCTGAGTCAACTTTGAGCCGGTCAGGATTGAACTCCTGGTAGTGAACAGAGTTAGCCTGCAATGCTGCATTCTAACCATTGTGCCACCATGGCTCTAGATAATCCACAAAGGGTTTCAAAGGCTGTCTGTAGTTTTCAGGCTGCACACTGCCAATCCTACATTAAAATGAAGGTTCACCACTCTAAGGTCTCAGAAAGAAGGTGGAATATAGATTCAATAAATAAATAAAATTTATGTAGAAACTTTTCAAGCAACTTAAGTGCAAGAACTTATTATGGAGGGGACCAACTGCAGGTATAATTATTAAATGTAACAACTGTCTATATTACCTGTGTCAAATATACATTCCAGGCTTTCAGTTGCTGACAATAGCTGGATCTCCTTCATTGGCTTGCGTACAATCCACAGAATCCCAGGCATGTTTCAGCCATACTGATCTTGATAGGAAAAAAAATGTGTCTAGCCTCTTGAAGGAACTCCATACTTTCAGCCCTTCCGAGATTGGGTTGTAGTTTCATAAGTGCCTCCTTAGGTTTCTATATTATCAAATGAAGTCTTGCTTAGACTTAGATTAAATTTCAGAAAGAGCACAGCAAGGTTTTTGGAGATGTGTTGCATACTCTTTCTTAGGGGAGCTTCAATCAACTTCCATTCTCCTTTCCATCTTCCTTGGTACACCTTTTCCAATCCCCTTCATTTTCATTGGAACCTGTTAGCTTTGGTTGAATATGGTGACTGATAGTTTATAATTTCCCTAATGGTATGTTACTTCATCATGATTTTTGCTGCAATGATGATGAAGATTTATTTATATATTAAACTTCTTAGCTACCCATCTCCCTCATAGAGGGAGATGGGTAAAATGAGGACCCAGATTGTTGGGGGCAATATGCTGAACTCTGTAAACTGCTTAGAGAGGGCTGTAAAGCACTATGAAGCGGTATATAAGTGCTATTGCTATAGAGGGGCTCTGGGAAGTGAATGATAGCTCTTTTTTTCATAGCCCATAATAATAGCACTTAGCACTTAGCAATAGCACTTAGACTTATATACTGCTTCATAGTGCTTTACAGCCCTCTCTAAGCGGTTTACAGAGTTCAGCATATTGCCCCCAACAATCTGGGTCCTCATTTTACTGACCTCAGAAGGATGGAAGGCTGAGTCAACCTTGAGTCGGTGAGATTTGAACAGCTGAACTGCTGAACTAGCAGTAGCCTGCAGTGCTGCATTTAACCACTGCACCATCTCGGCTCTTAATATTAAAATGAAAGCTGTTGCTGGGATGTTAACTGTTATGTACAGTGTTTTTTAGGATCTAGAAGTTAAACTGAATACATTCTTGACTAGCTCTAAAGTCTTGAATGTGGTTTTAGACATTTTTTCCTCAAAATGCTAATAGCAATAGCACTTAGACTTATATACCAGTTCACAATGCTTTACATCCCTCTCTAAGTGGTTTACAGAGTCAACATATTGCCCCCAACAATTTGGGTCTTCATTTTACCCACCTTGGAAGGATGGAAAGGTGAGTCAACCTTGAGCCTGGTGAGATTTCAACTGCCAAATTCCAGGCAGCCAGCAGTCAGCAGAAGTAGCCTGCAGTACTGCACTCTAACCACTGCGCCACCGCGGCTCTAATGTTAAATTATAGCATGAAAAAGGGGGCATAAGGAAAGAGCCTTGCTTATCTTTCTGTTAATCAACTTACATTTAATATTATGAAACTGTAACTAAAACAATCAATGCAAAGAGTTATGGACTTCACCTCCGTTATCTTCTCTATGAAATTCTAGCACAGCAAAATATTCACCTACCTGTCCTGTTAGACTAAGTGCAGATATCTGTTGCTCCTATGAAAGAGCCCTGTACTTCTGATCATCTCTTAGCATTTGGAATCTTGACATGTTATGAATTTTAAACAATAGCCATTCCAAAAGAAATCAATATAGAAATCAATTTGTTAGGTATTAATGATGACCATGGGTCAATTATATGAAGTTGAACTTGGTTCAACTGGATTTGGGTGGCCATACGCCAGCTCTATCTATGAAAAAATATTAACTATTATTATAACTTAGTTTAATTGCAATCAATAGGTTTTACCGTATATTGCACTAACATCAGGAAAATTGGTGTATCATCTGGCATATTCTTCAACAATATTATTCTTCAACAATACTTCCTTCATGATCTTAGGATAAGAGTCTCTCTCTCTCTCTCTCTCTCTCTCTCTCTCTCTCTCTCTCTCTCTCTCTCTCTCTCTCTCTCTCTCTCTCTCTCTCTCTCTCTCTCTCTCTCTCTCTCTCTCCCCCTCTCCCTCTCCCTCTCCCTCTCCCTCTCCCTCTCTCCCTCCCTCCCCTCCCTCCCTCCCTCCCTCCCTCCTCTCTCAATTCCACTACCTCTTGTCTTTTAATTTGTGTTGTTCTAAACTTCCCAGAGACACTTAGCTGACATGGGTGGTAAAGAAATTTAATAAATAAATATTTCAACTCAGTCTATGGAGATTCTCAGTCATCCAGGTCACGATTGTCCAAAGGTGCTTTTTCAAGAGGCAACTGGACTTTCTGTTTTTTTCTTTGAAGACATGCCGCTTCTCATCCAAGAAGCTTCTTCAGCTCAGTGTTAAAAAATGACCTTCTGGCAGCTGTGTGACCCCAGTAGATGTTCTGCAATTTCCAGTACTTTTCCAAAATTGGTAGGATATTAAATAGAAGTTTGACATGTCAACTGATTTGGTTATTATTATTATTATTATTATTATTATTATTATTATTATTATTATTATTATTATTATTATTATTATTATTATTATTATTATTATTATTATTATTATTAGTATTAGTATCCTTGCATTTGGAAGATTTATCATCATCATCATCATCATCATCATCATCATTATTATTATTGTCATTCAGCCAGGTGCATAGACATTATTTGGCATTTTTGTCCATCTATCAGGTCCTTACCAAGGACCACATATAGACAGATGGTGATGTTTGTTAAAGGTATTGGTGCAGGCTGCAAGCTGTTCCAACTAAAGCTGCCTTTTGCAATTGATTGATGTTGATTTTGTCAATGCCAATTGTGTTCAACTGGTGCTCAAGTTGTTTTGGAATTGCATCCATGGTGCCTATTATTGTTGTCACTGTTTGTCACATAGATGTTTAGACTGGATATGATTTTTTTATCCACCGAAAGAGTCCTTCCCAAGGATCTGGGATAGATAGATGTTGCTGTTTGATGGTGGTAAAGGTATTGTTACAGGCTGCAAGCTGCTCCAAGTAAATCTGCCTTTTGCAATTGACTAATGGTGATTTTGTTAATGCCAATGGTGTTCACATTATACTCCAGAGATATTGAGATTGCATCCACAGCACCTATTACTATTAACTTTTGCCATGGTTGTTCTAATTCTATTTGCAGGTCTTTATATTTTGCGATTTCCCCCCCCCCCCCAGTTCTTTTTCTTCTATTCGTCTGTCTCCAGATATTGCAATGTCCACTATCCAGACATGTTTGTCTTATTGAATAATTGTTAAATCTAGGGTGTTGTGTGACAGATGCTTGTCTGTTGAAATCCTAGAGGGCTTTAGCTTCTTCATTTTTTTGTTACTTTGTCTATTTTATGGTCCTACCAGTTCTTGCTTGTAGTCAAGTGGTATGCACCATTGTTGGTACTTTGTCATGTCATTGTTAGCAATCAATCTGTGTGATCTTCTTGCAGCACCTAACTAGGTGGTCCACTGTTTATTAAGCTTCTTGGCAGAAATGGCATTTGCTGTCTGTTGTTGGTTTCTCAATTCTGGCTTTATATGCATTTGTTCTTAAGGTATGGTCTTGTGAAGCCAGATTCAGCCCTTCGGTCTCTTTCTCCAACTTTCCTGCTCTTAGCCCTTTCCAGGTCTTGTTATCACATTTTCCTGTTATTTTTTTTTAAACATACTGGCCATATACTTGTCTTGCCATATCTGTTTTCTATTCTTCATTTGGACTTTCATATGGGCCAGTTTGGTCTCTTTGGTGTTCAGTAAGCCTTCAAGATATCCTAGCTTCAGTGCATCTTCTTCACTGTTCTTCAGATATTTTTCCAATGTCCTTTTTCCTTCTTCAATTGTCTGGTGTCCTTGCAACATTCCATGCCTACCTATGTTCCTTGGTAAGTAGATTCTATCAACATCAATGCATGGATGAAGCCCATAATTTGTTGTGATTATTTTGTGGGGGCTTCCTATCCAGGACTTCTAGTTCAGTTTGAGTCAAATCCACTATTCCAGCTGTGCATATTTCATGACTGGAATTATCCAGGTATTAATCGCCTTGGTAGTATTTCCACCACTGAGTTTGGACCTTAAAATCTTTTTCAATTTTCTATTCATTACTAAGCTTCTTCTAGACTCCAGTGTGCCTAATGTTGACAGTTTATTATTATTGTTATTACCTGCCTGGCTAGTTTTGCAATCCTCTATCCATTAACTGGGGAATGAGCCCCATTTAATTAAATCACTTTTTTAAAAAATAAAAGTGTAGAATCCCAAGGCTTTCTATATAATACAGAGGGATTTATAAAAAAACTGAACTATGGCTCATGCAGTTCTCATCTCTGCCACGAATTTATCAGAGAATCTAATATAATATGCCTTTTCCAGCTTCTCCTAGCCCCAGAGATGTATTAACAATGTGCTTTGGACCTTTTAAAATATCATTTGCCTTTTCATAATTTGTTGCCTTTAAAATTGTTTTATCATTTTATTCTGCTTTGTATGTGTCTCCCTTTAACTCTGCCCTGTTATCTTTTACCAGAGGGCACTGTTCAAAATAAATGTAACGTGCTGTGAAATATCCGCTTTGCATATTGTACATTTTAGTTTGCCTTTCAATTAAATTCCACACAGTTGTGAACCCTTTCTTATATATATAAACAGGCCGCCCTCTGAAGTTCTCAATAAACTTTGATGGAATAACAGCCACCTAACATGTGCTTTGCATATAAGGCCTATTTTCTTCAGCAGCCTTTCTCAATGCGATGCTTCTGACCATAACACCCATTAAACTCTGACCACTAATCATGCTACAAAGGGCTGACAAAAAATGTAGCCCAACATATCTGGAAGACAGAGGAACAGAAAACCCTCTCAGATCATTTGCAAAGGATGGGAAAGGATTGTGTCTTGTGAACTAGATCATCCACTGATCTGATACAGCCCAAGAGTGAGTGAGTGAGTGAGTGAGTGAGTGAGTGAGTGAGTGAGTGAGTGAGTGAGTGAGTGAGTGAGTGAGTGAGTGTGTACAGCTGATACAGGGAGGAGAATTTGTGGCTTAGAGGTTAAAGTAACTGCCTGACAAGGCAAGCAGCCCAAGTTCGAATCCCAGAAGGGTATGACTAGCTGATGAGAACTAAATAGCTTGAAATAGATCTAGTCTCCCTTTATTTCTTTATCAGTAAAATTATATATATACTCACACACAGATTGTGTGTGTGTGTGTGTGTGTGTGTGTGTGTGTTCTGTTCATGAATGAATGTTACAGCATAAATTTATCAACACTCCTGTCCAAAATAGTTTCTTTAGATTACATAAAGATAACTAAGAAATTAAAATGAATAACACAAAACTGTAGAACCAGTACAAGACTAAACTTTACAACTAAATGATAAATCATTATTATTATAATAAAAACTACATATAGCATATTATTTAAACAATAATGATATATTATCATAAAAGTAATGAAATG
Organism: Diadophis punctatus similis; assembly: GCA_023053685.1. NCBI lineage: Eukaryota > Metazoa > Chordata > Lepidosauria > Squamata > Dipsadidae > Diadophis > Diadophis punctatus. Next base: position 7,890,821 of record JALIGW010000003.1, on the reverse strand, counting down.
TAATATTGCATTCTCAATGACTTTACTATCTAAAAATATACTACCAGTAACAGGAAGAATAGCTTCATATCTTCCTTTGGTCTGCAGATTTTTTTTTTAATAAAAGTTCTACTTGGGTCATTTGCATAAGGCAAGTTGTAATCCTTCTCCTGTGCCTTGATGTCAGCAACAAACCACATCAGTGAAAGGGATAGATCCCCCACTTCACCCCATCTATTTGACCTCTTGCCTAAATACATTTCTGTGAGCTGAAAGGAGAATAAAAACCATTCAGTGGGACTTTCTTCTCAATAAACATGTATAGGATTGGAGTGTACCTTAGCAATATGTTTTGGGATCAGTCAGGGTAGGGACATACTTCAGTTGTCATGACAATTCCAGAAGCAATATTGTTTGCATATAATAAGTAACATATGCTGGCTAATGTGTCCAGTAACGAAAGTCAAGATGTGAATGAAACATATGAAAGCAAGAAGTGGATGATATCTCATAGGAAAACAGGAAGTTAAAACTTTGCAGAAAGAGTGGGGCATTTTTAAGTGGTACAGAGCTAGCAGAGGGGAGAAGCATATAATTGAAGCATATACTTTTAAAAGTCATCTCTTATATCTTTTGATTCTGGCTAGAAGTGGGAAAATACTGCTCCTTTGCCTTCTATTCCTTCCCCTGAGAAACAGGTAGCTGTCATGGGATTCCACCATCTCTATGTATTTTACACTACATATACACCTGACTTCTGATCCCTTGAAAAGGTTAATGACAATGTGACTGAGTTGGTTACAAGATTCCTAGGACTCTTTAACACTGGGGAGAAATGCAGATCTGTCAGCCTGTCAAAGAATATGCCTTGGAAAAAAAACTAAAAAAATTACTTGCGGGCTTAATTAAACCCTTCAGCTAATATTTGCAAGAATCTGCTGTATCTACAGCTCTATAAGCACACACGATGCATAAACAGCTGATGGTAGGATATTAGATATGGTACATGGATTTTAAACCAGAATTGGCATGATATAACTCCAATGCCTTTCTGTCTTCTCCTTCAAAATATGGATCTTTGCCAGTCCAAAAATCACATCCTGTAAATGGCATCACTTTCCACAGGAAAACTGACACATTTGTTTAATTTTCCTATTGAAACAGATTGATAATATTAAGACGCATTAGATCAAAATTGGAAATGCAATATGTTATTTTGAAAAGTAAGAGGAATACGTTTTTCCTGTTTTTCCAGAAGATATGGGTAAAGGAATTATTATTGTCTATTTCAGGAATGGATTTGGAAGAAGGGAGGAGTGCAGAAAGTCCTTCCAAGGTTGCAAAATTCTGCAGTGATGCTACTAAGGTGCAGTGAATTTTTCAAAGGACTGCCTCCATATTTTACTAGTGAGATCTGACTCAGTTTCATTACTACATTATCTAGATCCACGCCAAATACATGCTGATTTAACTACAGAGTAAGTCCGGTGTAGGATATAGGTTCTGTAGGGTGCAGAAACCTCATAAAAGATTTGAAAGGTTTAAGATTGAAAGATTTGAATGATTTTGAAAACTCATAAAAGATTTAAGCTGCTGGGAAATCTGATTGCTAATCAACTGAAAAGCTTCTGGAGATTTGGAGGTTTTCTTTATATATCTTCCCTTTATCTCTCCACCCTCCGCCTTTAACAAATTTCCAGCTTTTTTTTCTTCAGGATATCAAAGTTAAATTAAAATGCCGAAATCTTATGCATTGCTATTTCTAAGTAAACATTCTCAAGAGTAAAGTACAAGGATACACAAGTAAGTTGATTTTTACAGTCTTCCCTCAGTATTAACCTCTTTGAAGCATTAAATCATTCCTGTATTGTCTGGTACTACCTCATTTATTCCAGCACACCAAGAATAGTAAAATTGTTACTTATGTCATAATGTGTGACAGATTCTATTTTTGTTTGTTTGTTTGTGAAGTCCTAACTGCCAGGACTTATTTAACCCTCCATGTGCCTTCAAATGTAAAGTGGAAATGTAGAAACTGAAATCAATAAGTAATAGAAAAAAATAACTTCATTCTCAGAGGAAAGCATGCGTGAAATTGCTATCCATCTTAAGAGGAAAAACAAAATCTATGAACTGAACAGACCGACCGAATGGACCAAAAGCTTCTTTCTCCAATTCCTAAGTTTCAGCCCACTCCTTTAAAAGGAGGATTAAAGAGTTTGCAAATCAACTCCACCTGTTGATTCCCACCTACTGTCCTTATCCTATCTCATCTCAGTACTGCAAGCAGCTGCCTCCCCCTCCACTTTTAACCTAGTCCCTTTCCCAGGGGTGAAATCACTTTTTTTAAAAAACAACCTTCCTGCCTTAAACAAAACTCAGGCAAAACCAACTTCCCCACTCCAAACACACACTCCTTTTATCAGTAGGAAACGATTAGAATGTCTTTCTACTTACGGCAAGATACCCATTTGTGTTCTTTTTACCTGATCAAAATAGATGATCCTGGTTTTGTTGCTCATCTCGGAAGGCTCGTGGTTGGTACTCCTGACTGCCGAGAAAGCGACCTTAGAATTAGCAGCCCGTACAGAGATCCCCAAAGGAGAAGAAGAGGATCCCTTAGAATCGGTGGCTGGGTTGGAATCGCAAACTACCAAGCATTTTCCTTCCAGCACGATGGGTTCCGTGTCATTCTGCGCCCAGACGGGGAAAGCGGAGAGAGCCAGCGTTAGGATGATGGTAGGCACCATGGACAGCGCCCTGCTTAAAGCGCCCATGTTCAGCACCAAGAGCGGCGGACAGCGAAGCCTTGCGCGGAGCGCCCCAACGTTCCTCTCCTTCCACCTCTCACCACGCTTACACAGACCACGCCACAAAGCCAGCTCTAGCAGCCCTACCAGCAGCGGAGGGGGAAAAAATCACCACTCTTACACAGACAGAGGCACACAGGCACACACACACCGCTTGCTACTAGCACAGCAGCAACAGCAGAAGCTTCTTCTGAAAATTTTCAACATTTCCAGCGGAGGGGAGGGGGAAAAAAGTCTGTTTTCCCTCCTGTTTGATTTTGGAGGGAAGGATCCTTTAAAAAGCAATTGGAAATGTGCTTCCAAATACCTCCTGGACCAAACCAGCTCTTCCCGGTGCCCCTTTCTTTGCCATTGAATCCCCCCGCTCCCAGAATCCAGGAGGAGAAAGCTATGGCGGGAGAGGGGGGGGGAGAGCCCTGAGGTGAATTATTGACGAAAGAAAGCGAGAGCGAGATCAGGAAGAAATAAAAACATTTGACGTAGCAATGAGTCGTCTCATCTTGCTCCCCATTCTTGTCCTGCAGGGATGTAGCCGACACGCTCAACTATTGATAGCAGAGACTTGCCGTCCAAACTGGCTCAGATACTGTGGTTGAGCTCGTTTGACAGGATGCTTTGAAAAAGCGAAGTTCCCTCGCTCTTTACCACGGTTCCCCCCAGCGTCATGGCATACAAAAGCACGCCCAGCTCTCGCTCGCCCTTGCTCTCTCTCTCTCGCTCGCTCGCTCGCTCCAGCTCGCTCACTACAATTGTCTTTAAACGGAGCGTCTTAGCAGCAATGCAGGCAATTGCATTCTCCGAGGCTACCATTCCAAGCATAACTTTGTCAGTTGTTTTAAGGCTCATGTGTTAGAGCAAACGTTTTTTCCCCCCACCGTGTTAAGTAGCGGTTGGCCCTTCCGCTCGTCTTTGCAGGTTTAACTATTGAGCAATCGTCAGTCAAAATGCTTATTGCAATGCGGTATTTAGACGACAACCACAACCACAACCACAACCACAACGTGATTGTGAGGAAGCAAAACCCAGTGGAATTATAACGAGATTTGTTTCTGAGCACAAATTTAAAGAATCGGGTGGCAACTTTTTTACAGATTTGAAGTTTTGAGTTTCATTTAAAATGTTTATGGAAATATCAACCTGCAGGAGTGGTATAAAAGTCACCGACCAACAATCAAAATTGTGGGATAAGCTACACTGCACCCTGTCATAAGAGTAGAATATTTTCAATATTTTCAATACCTGTGCACAAAACCTCTGATTAAAAACCCTTTTAATATTCATGATATGGCTAAAGGTCGTCGTATTTATTAAATGCTTCAGTTTCTTGAAGAAACAACACAACAGTGTTTAAACTGAAATAAAAGTAATAGTTTGTCCCACTTTCATGTTGAGATTGGTGGGTTTGTATTCTAGTGCACTGCCTAGTGGTTCTTTTTGAAAATGTTTCCATTAATTTATTTATGCTGCACAACAGAAAGCAGGATATCTTGAAGAAAAATAACAATAGTGATATAATTGTGTACAATAGCATTTCAAGACTGTTTTCTCTGTCTTGCCTAGGTTATTTATTCTTTGCAACTTCCCTCCAGTACGGGACACAAATAGAGTTTCTATTTGTTAAAGACTTTGAATGAGGTAGCAGGTGGTATTCATTTATTGAAACATTTATACCTAAGATTCTTGAGGTCCTTAAACGTATTTTGAATAATATAACAAAAACATAATACCGTACTTCATTTTTTTTCTCCAATTATACATTTTCTCTCAGTTATACATGCAATTTTAATCAAACCTTTCACTCTAAGATTTCATTATATTTCCCTTCTTTCCATAACCAATTCTTTCTAATCATCAAAACTACACAATCATTTTCCTTCTTACACAAAAAGTCCATACGGAGCCAGTAACAGCAAATAAAAGGACATTTTAGGTAATAGCTTAATGACAATCAGCTTACATTTTAAAAAATCAATTTTCCAAAGGTGACATGCCACCATTAGAAATCCTTGCTTCACATTGCTACCACTATCAGTTTTGATCATGGCAGGACTGAGTATACATTTGGAAGCAAATGATCTAATAATGTCAAGTTGAGATTGTATAGCTTTGAATAGTACAGCAACATAATTTTTGGCAATTTCTTAATTTTGTTTATTGATAAAATTGATAAAATTTTAGAAACAAGGGTAATGTTTTATATTGTTGCTATTTTAGCATTTATTCCAAACTTTTCTAAACTAGTAATGTTCAACATTCAGTAATAATTAAAGTTAGGCTGTGCAATATTATTTAATAAACAAAAATGATACATTTCCTTCCTTCCTTCCTTCCTTATTCCTTCCTTCCCTATTCCTTCCTTCCTTCCTTTCCTTCCCATTATCAGCAATATTATTCATCATATCTAAGCAGAAGGACTTAGGCTGGATGTGAAAAACATGTTTACTAATTAAAGATTGAGATAATATTGGTTTATTACTTAAATCTCACTGTCATGGAAAATACTGTAAGTTACTGAGTCCTGCAAGACTGAGTAATTAATGTATTGTTGTGTTCCCATGATCCAAGTAGAATATAGAATAACAGAGTTGGAAGGGATCTTGGAGGTCTTCTAGTCCAATCCCCTGCTTAGACAGGAAACCCTATACCATTTCAGACAAATGGTTATCCAATCTTTTGTTAAAAGCTTCCAGTGTTGGAGCATTTACAACTTCTGGAGGCAAGTTGTTCCACAGATTAATTGTTCTAACTGTCAGGAATTTTCTCCTTAGTTCTAGGTTGCTTCTCTCCATATTAGTTTCCACCCATTGCTTCTTGTTCTACCCTCAGGTGCTTTGGAGAATAGTTTGACTCCCTCTTCTTTGTGGCAACCCCTGGGATATTGGAACACTGCTATCATGTCACCCCTAGTCCTTCTTTTCATCAAACTAGACATACCCAGTTCCAGCAATCGTTCTTTATCTGTTTTAGCCTCCAGTCCCCTTATTATCTTTGTTGCTCTTCTCTGCACTCTTTCTAGAGTCTCAACATCTTTTTTTACATCGTGGCGATCAAAACTGGATGCAGTATTCCAAGTGTGGCCTTACCAAGGCATTATAAAGTAGCATTAACACTTCACGTGATCTTGATTCTATCCCTCTGTTTAGGCAGCCTAGAACTGTGTTGGCTTTTTTGTTAGCTGCAGCACATTGCTGGCTCATATATAAGTTATTTTCCACTAGGGCTCCAAGATTCCTCTCACAGTTACTACTATTGAGCAAGGTACCACATATAAGTAATGTATGTTATCCTCAACCACCCACTGTAGCCTCCCATGGGAATTAGGAGCAGAAAGAGGATGAATAAATATCCCCCCTCCATTTTGTCACCATGTCTCTCACATAGATTGAGCCACTACTAGCAATAGCGATAGCAATAGCACTTAGTCTTATATACTGCTTCATAGTGCTTTTACAGCCCTCTCTAAACGGTTTACAGAGTCAGCATATTGCCCCCAATAATCTGGGTGCTCATTTTACCCACCTTGGAAGGATGGAAGGCTGAGTCAATCTTGAGCCGGTGAGATTTGAACTGCCGAACTGCAGCTAGCAGTCAGCTGAAGTACTGTAGCCTGCAGTACTGCACTCTAACCACTGTGCAAATAATAATATCTGAATCTCATTTACATCACCACTATCCATTCTCCCTCCCCATTACTTCCTGTTCTTGCAAACCATCTCTGTTTGCAAGAGATGCAAGTATCCTGCTCCTTCTTCAACACCATCCAAGATTCACTAACAACAATTCACTGCATACAAAAAGTATGCAAATATTGACATCCAAAACCAATGCACTAACTGTCAGCACAACCAATTGTTATACTTTTATACATACGTTTTACCAGAAGTCCATTAAACAACAATATCCATCTTTTCCTTATTCCCGGCTCAATGTTGTCATCCAGAGGAGTGGGCCAAGTGTGAAAGGGATGGAACTATGCAACTTGACATGGTAACACAAACCCCTTAATGATGCACCTGTGCCAAGGTTTCCACTGTGACAATGCAAAGTTCATCATTCATCACCACAACTTATAGCACACTTCTGTGCTATTTCACATTGAACCATATTCTAAAGAATCTGTTCAATTTTGAGCATGCTTTGCTTCCATCATGTACTACTTTACAGCATGCAACAAGTAATTGTCATCTTTCTATTAACTGGAAACTTTCCACAATTCAAGCCCATTCACTTTATCATTTGCTTTTTCACTATTGCCTAGGCTTAAAGTTTAATCCTCTTTACAGTATGTGCCATCACTGCCTCTGCCTAGCTTCTCAAAGGACATCTCTGTGCTTCTACAGATGTGACATAAAGCCATTCTATTTTTTTTTCAAATTTAGCTCACTGTTTCCTCTCATATCCTGTAATGATATATGGGAATGACCTTGGGAGACAAGGGAAAGAGTTGCAGCCAGGGGAATGGTCAGATAAGAGGCAGCTGAGCCTGGAATATGGGCATGGCAGATGTCTGAGAATGGACCCTTTCTAGTTTCTTGGGCTGTAAAGGTTATGGGGAAAATACACAATTCTGTTAATGTAACCTTATAATAACTTAGAATAAGTTCATTTAAGTGTGCTTCCTGTCCGAGCTATCTTGCAAGACTGACATATCCTTTCAAATGAAATTCTGCCAAAATCTTTCTGGGTAACATAACAAGTTAATTACTTCATGGTTTTTAAATTCACATTTCACATTCGCTTTTCCTTTTATGTAAAGGAGGAAATAATAGCATTCTTCCAGTCATTAGCCACAGATGTACTCTGCACACTCTATTAAATGAATGACACCCTGAGCAAACTGCACCCACATCTACATGTTTCTCCTATTACACTATCTACCTCTGAAGTCTTTCTATTTTTCAATGTCCTCATAGCATTTGTGATTTTCTTTTCTTCTTTTTTAAAGGAGACCTAATATTTATAGTTTCATTTTTACTCTAGGTTGTAGCGTTTCACTATAATTCCCATATAAATCTTTGATATGCTCATTCTAACATTCCCAAATTTTACTTTCATCCCAAATAACTTTATCCCTTTTAATTCAATCCATTCAGATGGAGACTCCCTTGTTTCACCGACTTTCAAAATAACTGTATTTCTCTGCCTCTATAAGTCATAAGCATTTCTTGCTACTTGACTACGTTTCAATGACTACAGGTAGTCCTTGACTTACCACCGTTCATTTAGTAACTGTTCAAAATTATGATGGCACTGCAAAAAGTGACTTTACACCTTTTTCACACGTACAACCATAGCAGAGTCCCATGGTCATGTGATCGCCATTTGTGACTTTCCCAGCTGGCTTCTGACAAGCAAATTAATGGGGAAGCCAGCAGAGAAGGTCATATGTTAAGTGATGTCCCACTTAACAATCATACTGACTCATTTAATGATGCATGGTAAAAATGTTCATAAAATTGGATGCTATCATGAGACGCCTCACTTAAGAACTATGCTGCTTAACAACAATATTTCTGGTCCCTATTTTTTTTTTTTGAATTTTTTTGAATTTTTTTCCACAATCACCATATCCATATCCATACATATACCATAAATCGTATCAAAATGTACATAATTATACATTTCTATCCAATATATCAGAAATTAATATCCTAATTTTGCACCATTATACTTCTATTAGCCAGTCTGTTTTCCCTCATTTCCCTCTCTTCCTTCTACCTTTCTCCTTCTCTCCCCCTTCCTAATTCCCTCCTCCCCTCTCCCCTCCCTTCCCTTTTCTACTTCCTCTTTCTCCATCTTAATCTTTCCCCAAGCGATTCTAATCAAATTTCATCTCATATTTAACAGACTGGTAACATATACCGCTACATCACTTAATTACCGATGCCCCCTTTAAATTTGAATGTTTTCTGTATCATATCTATACATATAACCTCTTTTTTTTCTAGGTATACACTGCTGTTCTAGTGCTGCCTCCTTTACTACCTAATTTTGCCACCTGGATCTTTCACCTTTGATTCTCCGATTTCTTCCAATTTAATCAATCTTACTCAACGTCTATGCATATTCATTTTCTATCCAATCATAGAATTTCACCCATACATTATAATTTTAGATTTAGATTTATTATTAGAGTTGGAGGGGACCTTGTAGGTCATCTAGTCCAAGCCCCTGCTCAAGCAGGAGTTCCTACACCATTTGAGACAGGTGGCAGTCCAGTCTCTCCTTGAAGGTCGCAAGTGTTGGGGCTCTCACAACCTCCGCTGACAAGCGGTTCCACTGGTTGATCGCTCTCACTGTCAGAAAGTTTCTCCTCACTTCCAGGCGAATCTCTCCTTGGTCAGCTTCCATCCATTATTCCTTGTTTGGCTTTCTGGTGCCATAGAGAACAGCCTGACCCCCTCCTCTCTGTGGCATCCCCTCAAGTATTGGAACACTGCTATCATGTCACCCCTGGTCCTTCTCTTCGCCAGACTGGCCAAGCTCAGTTCCTGCAACCGCTCTTCTTATGTTTTATTTTCCAGACCCTTTATCATCCTGGTTGCTCTCTTCTGCACTTTCTCTAGAGTTTCAATGTCTTTTTTGTAGTGTGGTGACCAAAACTAATATTCTGAATCTTCCTTGTCTTTAATTTTCATTGTCAGTCTATTCATCTCCCCACAGTCCAAGATTTTCTTGATTATCTCTCCTTCAGAAAGAACTTTTGTTGCTTTCCAGTTTTGTGCAAATGCAATTCTAGCTGCTGTAATTATATGGATACTTAAATATGTGTCTTCCTTATTAAATTTCTCAGGTAATATACCCAACAGGAATATCTCTGGTATCAACTCTATGTGTTGTTTCACCATTTCTTCTATCCACGTTCGAATTAAGTTCCAATACTCTTTAGCCTCTGCACATGTCCACCACATATGGTAAAAAGAACCTGGCATTTGCTGTCATTTCCAATATTTCATAGATTTATCTTTAAACATTTTAGCTATCCTTTCCAGTGACATGTGTCATCTATAAAACATTTTATACATATTTTCCTTATAAGCTGTTGCCATAGTTAATTTATAATTTCTTTCCCAAAGCTGTTGCCATTTATCCAGTTCTATAGTATGACCAAAATTTCTTGCCCATTTTATCATCGTTTATTTCTGGTTCCTATTGTGGTTTTAAATTTAAATTTAAATTTTAAATTTAAAGAGCCAAGGTGGCGCAACAGTTAGAGGCAGTACTGCAGGCCACTTTAGCTGACTGTGATCCACAGGTCAGCGGTTCAAATCTCACCGACTCAAGGTTGACTCAGCCTTCCATCCTTCCGAGGTAAGTAGAATGAGGACCCAGATTGTTGGGGGCAATATAAATATACATTGCTTAATGGTGTAAACCGCTTAGAGAGTGCTTGCACTGTGAGGCGGTATATAAATCTCACAAATAAATAAATAAATAAATAAATAAATAAATAAATAAATAAATAAATAAATAAATAAATAAATAAATAAATAAATAGAGGACTAGTTGTATAGGTTTTTTTCTTTGTGCATAGGATCTTTCTCTTATGTTCATTCTCTTAGACGAGGGGTGTCAAACTCGATTTCATTGAGGACCGCATCAGGGTTGTGTTTGACTTCAGGGAGCCATGGTGGGTGTGGTGAGGGTGGGTGTGGCCAGCTTGATGTCACTCGTGTCAGGGGTACCTCTGGCCCAAGCGCTCTGCCAGCAAAAATGGGCTCCCAAGCTCCATTTTCAGTGGGACAGCCTCCTGTAACTCTCTGCCAGTGAAAACGGAGCTCAGGGGGGCCCGAACATGACCCTTGTGGTTTTGGCTGGGATGGCCTCCTACAGCCCTTTGCCAGCAAAAAGGACCCTCCCCAAACTCTGTTTTCACTGGCAGAGGCATCATGGGCCAGATCTTCACTGTTTCCAGATCTAAGCACCCCGCAGGCCAGATCCGGTTCCCAGGCCTTGAGTTTGACACCCCTGTCTTAGCCTGTTTTTCTCATCCACAATATCCTTCATTCCAGCAAGAATCTTTCTCACATCTCCTATCAGTATATATTTACATTTGCCAAGCAATCACCACTCTTGTTGATGGTATATAATTCTGTCTCAAATGGTGACAGTATATAATTCTGTCTCAAATCTGTCTCAAATGGTGTAGGAACTCCTGCTTGAGCAGGGGGTTGGACTAGATGACCTACAAGGTCCCTTCCAACTCTAATAATAAATCTAAATCTAAATCTTGTACATTTGGAAAAGGACTGAAATGGGCACCTTGAAATATAATCTTGTCCAGACAATTAAGAGCAACCCTAACCCTAACCCTGACCTCCACAGGATCTGAAGCTTTTGTCAAACTGAAAGCAACATCCCAATCTCATGACACAAGCTCCACTCCTTTTCTGTGTGCATATGGCATGACAATACAAATACAAAAGGAGCAAAGCAATGTTTATTTATTTATTATTATTTATTTATTATTATTGGTTCTTCTATGCCACCCTACTCCCGAGGGACTCAGGGCGGCGTACAGCAATTATACGAGAACACTAATAATAAACAGCAATTAAAAACAGCAATTAAAATTTACAGAAAGTTAAAAAAAATATTCAACCATCAGCCATGCCGGGGGAGAGCTCAGGTGGAATTAGTCTTCCCCCCCCACCTGCAGGAAGAGCCATGTCTTAACGGCTTTTCGGAAGGCCAGCAGGGTGGGGATGGTTCGGGTCTCTGGGGGAAGTTGGTTCCAGAGCACGGGCCCCCCCACAGAGAAGGCCCTCCCCCTAGGGCCCGCCAGCCGGCATTGTTTGGCTGACGGGACCTGGAGGAGGCCCACTCTGTGGGCCCTAACCGGTTGAAGGGAAGTGTGAGGCAGAATACGGTCCCGAAGGTAACCTGGTCCTAAGCCATGAAGGGCTTTAAAGATGATGATCAACACCTTGAATTGTACCCGGTGACCAATGGGCAACCAATGCAGCTGGCGGAGTATAGATGTAACGTGGGTGTACCTTGGCACACCCACCACAGCACGCGCAGCCGCATTTTGCACCAACTGAAGTCTCCGAATACTCTTCAAGGGTAGCCCCATTTATAGAAGGATTAGCCACAGGCATAAAAATTGCAAACATATTGATGTACTTTAAGAACTGACATTTGGTATTTCTTTGACGTTGATTTTCCTCCTCAGTGCTTCTAGACCCAGTTGTCAGGGTTCCAAGTAACATACCCACAGCAAACAAAACTCAGGCAGGTAGATTCCTCAAAGAGTAGTTTTATTGGATATGTCATTTTGGCACCAGGGGCGGGTTCCTGCCTACCGGTGCGCTGCGTGTGCATCATCACGTTTCGCGCGCACGCACGCTTGCTACACGCGCGCGTCCCCTCATGCGATTTTGCTTCCGCGCATGCGCAGGGAGCTAAAAATCACAGAAATCTCTTCCTTTATTCTCCCACCCTGGCTCACCACACTTCAAATAATAAAAGATGGCTGAGATGAATTTCCATGAAAGTGTTAGTTCTCTATTAATTTAACTGCTTATATATATATATTGTAACACAGTCCAATTAGCTAGCACAGCCTTTTATTCTTGAACTTTGGAGATGAGATCATCATCATAAACAATATTTTTGGTTTAAAATTCACAGGATTGTGGATTTTAGAATGCCCCAAGCTCTATTTGTAAAAGGAGAAAGCAATGTTATTATATTATTATATTCAAAAAGCGCATTGATTTCCTCTTAAGTGTCTTGTGTGTCAGCAATGCCATAAAATAAATTTATCCCTTGCTGTAAGATGAAGAGAAAAGAAAGGTTGATTTAAAAAAATATCAGCGTGTTAACTGCACCCAAACCATGTTCTTAATGTGGCCCCAAGTGAACTTTCCAAATCTTAGTACAATTCTAGCTTAGCGTAGGTTTTGTTTATAGTTTCCACTTCCAGAGAATAAAACAATGAATGCCTGTGTGTAGGATATATAAGTACTGACCTGGAAGGCAAACAGCACTAATTTATTTTTTTATTTGATTTTTATCCTGCCTTTATTACTTTATAAGTAACCCCAATGACAAAAGATTTGACAGAGCATTTAAATTACATTTTATTTTATTTTTTAATTTAATTTCTACATCACCTTTCTAGTCAAATAGATACAGCTGAATGTCTCTAAAATGCAAGTGAGAAAAAAATAAGAACTTATGTGTATAAATGCACATCTACTGTATGCACCCATACTAATGTATAGAATTGCAAAGGCAAAAGCAGATGCATCGGCTATGAGAAAAATCCAACGTCTGTTTGAGGCAATGAATGTATGTTTAGGAAATAACATACAAGCTTTAGACCAGAGAAGAAAAATGGTGTGAATTCAACTGCTTGATTGGAAGAATTGAATAATGTTTTCAGATTAAAGAGACAACAAACTTAATCAGTTTATGTGATCCATTCTGAATTTCCCATTTTCATTACACAGAAACTGTAAGATCAATAGAACTGTGCTAATGTGTTTAAATTCCTAATTCTATATTTTCTTTTTGGGAGCAAGTTGCAAACCAATTAAGAAATTAAATGTTACAGTTACTGTTTTCCAGTTCAGTTTTTCCCTGTAGTATTTTTGTGCATAAACATCCCAAAATGGAGAAATATGCACGCTGATGCAATGAGAAGCTGAATAAAATGGCAATCACATTAAACCTTTCTTAATTGCTCATCATCTTCACAGTGTTGTTTTAAAGTGTTTTTTAAAGCAGTAATCAACCCTATAAATGATCCTCATCATGGCTCTACATTATCAAAGAATTGTGATTCAAATGTATAAAGCTTGCCTCACGGTACTACCTCACTTCCCAACTCTTATTTGCTGTAGTGATATTTGAATAAATCAAATATTTTTTCTGTGGTTAATTTGGAAATAAAGACCATTGCTTCTGCATTTCTGAAGGAAGGCTAATTAAGAATACTGGAACAGCCCTACTGGATTAGGGTAAGATTCAAGTTAGTCCAGCATTTTGTTTCTCACAGCAGCTGGAGTGATCACCAGCAGGTGATAAAAACCTTCCCTCTCATGTTGTTGTTGTTCTCTTGCAGCTGGTAGGTCAAAACAGGCTCTCCCAAACCAAAGCAAAAAAAAAATCACTCTTCAGACTATTAGCCTCAATAGGCCTGTCCTTTATGAATTTATCCAATCCCCTTTTAGAAGCCATCTACACCAGAGATACTACACAGCAGAGGTGGTATTCAGCCAGTTTGGTCCGGTTCACCCGAACCGGTAGTGGAAATCGTAGGTGGCCCCACCCACCCCGGCTCTATGCTATCCTATTTGTGCACGTTTTGAGGCTGGGCACTTGTGCGGAGGGCTCGCGTGCGTGGGTGGCCGTGCACATGCGTGGAGGTGTGCTCACATTTGCAAACTGGTAGGGAAGGTAAATGAAAACCATCCCTGCAGTCCAGTTTATTAGCACATCTAAGAGACTTGATAGAAGATTCCTGAAGCTAGGCTACCCAGCAAGTGAAATCTTCCTCCTTTTGTCCATACTCAATTTTTAAGGTGGTTAAATTGCAGTGGTGTCAGGGTTTATTTTTATTTATTTATTTTATTTTATTTTAGGTTCTCCTATGCCGCCCTACTCCCTCAGGACTCAGGGCGGCGTACAACATTTTAGGGTTCCAAGTAATAAACCCAACACAATCAAAACTCTGAGGCCTGGAGTTTCCTCAGAGTATGAATTTATTAGGAATGTCATATTGGCACAGCTGGTGAAAACCCAACTCTGAAAAACCCGAGGTTTTCCCCACCCAGACTAAAACTCAAAGTCCTTGCCCCCATGTCACACATCCGTCACATGGTCCAATCAGGTCACAGTCCCAACTCCCCAGTTGGTTTCAGTCCATGCCTTCCCAGCACCTGGTGAGAACATCCTTGGTTCCCAGGAGAAAGAATTTTATTTTGGCTACACATCCCCAGCTATCTCTATCTCCCCATTCCTGTTCCCACACCTTCAATCGGCCTTGCTGTGGCAGCCCTCCAATATGGCTTCAGGGCTGACAAGTGGGACATTATGCATTTCAATCTTTGAATTAAATCCTCTCTTTTTAATGTTATTTTACAAAAGAAAGTGTTCTGACCTAGGCGTTTCCAAACCACGAAGCAGACTCCTTATCGCAACAAAAACCCCTTTTTATTAAGTTACTGTGAATTCTCCTCATTCACATCCAGCAAAGTCTTTCAAGGGTGAATTTACAGCCACAGACCTTATCTGGCTTGGAGAGCTGCCAGGCCGATATCTTCAAAACTTGGCAAGGAGTCTCTGAGAGTCACACACCAATTAAATGAACTAATTGTCTCCTGCAAACTCCCATCTCCTTTCGCTCCTCTTTTATTCCATATGGGAGGGGCCATTCATCGTCCACCTGTGGCCTTACTCCCAAGTCGACCCTTGTTCCTTAGCTGTTCCCTTCGTCTGGCAGCTCTGCGCATGCACACACTGGCAACAGGCTCCAACTGTTTGTCTGCCTCACTGATGTCTGACTCCAAAGGCAGCTGACAACTGTCAGACTGCCCTGGTCCCATCTCTGCCTCCGATGCAGAGCACTCTTGAGAGCCTTCCCCAGACTCCAGGACTGGCCCATGTTCCTCCCCAACCTCCTCACTGTCCGAATCTGCTGCCAGCTCCGCTGGCCGCTGGTGGACCACAACAGAAAGATCTAGCCATCCTCCAAAATCAATGAGTTACTGGGATGCTGTGATCAGAATATAAGGCCCCAAACAAGAAGACCTGGGTTCAGATCTCCCCTTCCATAATGACTTCTGGAGGACTTTAGGACTCTCCATAAAAACGAGTTATGAGAACAAGATAAGGGCAGAGAATGTAAAAAATAGATTAAAATATAAAATGGATTTTATACCACCTGAGCCACTGTCTTGTTGACTGATAAAGAGTATAATTTTAATGGCATTCCATATCAAATTCTTAATCCTTATAGCAATAGCAACAGCACTTAGACTTGTATACCGCTTTACAGTGCTTTACAGCCCTCTCTAAGCGGTTTACAGTGTTCAGCATATTGCCCCCAACAATCTGGGTCCTCATTTTACCCACCTCGGAAGGATGGAAGGCTGAGTCAACCTTGAGCCGGTGAGATTTGAACAGCTGAACTGCTGAACTGTAGTGCTGAACTTTAACCACTGCGCCACCTCGGCTCTTATCTTCATTTATATACAAATAGCTAATACCTTTAAAATTGCAGGGGCGGTACTACTCTTCCATTGCCATGTGCATGGCAAGAATCCATTATGTAAGTTAGATTACAAGGTTAAAATACAAATATAAAATATAAATGTCTTAGGTCTCAGGCCCAAGGCATTTATATTTTAACCTTTCTCAAAAATGGAGAGAAAGACTGTAAGAGAATAACATAAATAGAGATATCCCAAAGGTGCTTTTTGAAAAGGCAACTGGACTTTGTTTTTCCTTGAAGACATGTCGCTTCTCATCCAAGAAGCTTCTTCAGTGCCTTGAATGAGAAGCGAAACATCTTCAAGGAAAAACAAAATCAAGTTGCCTTTCCAAAAAGCACCTTTGGGACAACCATGTCCTGGATGACTGAGAATCTCCCTAGAAACTTAGTTAGACAGTAAGCAGAGATAGTTATGTATTCCAAGAGAAGATAATATTTGTTGCTCAGGTTTGAACTGTGGGGTCCTTCTAAGTGTGGTTATTGTTTGCAGATGTTTCATTGTCCATCTAGATCAGTGTTTCTCAAATAGTGGGGTGCCCCCCCTGGGGGGGCATGGAGCAATGCCAGGGGGTATATGTGACCCCGGAGAACATGCATGGTCCCTCTCGATCGATTCCCCCGGACAGGAAGTGTTTTCCCAGTTGCACACTGCTCCAAGCCCGGAAGAGAAGGCAGCCAGGTGGGGCGGCTGCATGGGTTCTTGTTGTTCTCGGCGGGCACCGCGGTAGCCATGAACGGTGTGGGCGAACCTGCTGCTGGACAAGGAGGAGCATCCTCTGCAGCTGGGCGAAAGCTTCAAACGGCACCCTAAAGCCTCCTTCCACACCATTTGCTGTGAGTGCCCGGCAGAGGCGGCGCTTATGGGCCAGGCCGGCGACCCCAAAACATCGGCTTGATTAAGCTGGTCTGGCCCCGTGTCAAAAGAGGGGCCTAACCATGGTAGCTTATGCCTGCCTAACGGACAACAGGCTCCACTGAGTTCAGTGTGACTTATTCCCAGGTAAGTGGGTAGAGCAGCCTTCCCCAGCCAATAGTTTGCTTGCAGCTTATAATAAGTAAAATAATAAATATTAACACTAAAATTCCATTGGGGCCCAGGTCAGAGAGTTGGGGGGGGGGCGTGAAATGTTTACTTCTTCCTGGGGGGGGGGGCGTAACAGAAAATAATTGAGAAGCACTGATCTAGATAACATCATAATAAGACTACCCAATTACCTGATGATGTTGCTACTTGGATAATGAAATGTCTGCAAGCAAACAACCACACTCAGCACCAAGGAAACCATAGTGACACATATTTAACTAGTGATGCTTGAAGGGAAGAATTGGAATTAGGTGAAGATCTCTGCTTTAAAAGACAGAAAAGAAAGGAGTGATGTGAGAAGAAATTTGAAGGAACTGAGTGGGAGAGAGAAATTTGAGAAACAGTTCCTGGAAGACGATATGCTAAAGAGTTATGGAGGAGCTGATACCCACCCAACAGGACACACACTAAACTCCAAAATGGCATCTACAGACATTTAACAATAAAAAAATACTATTTACAAAATTAAAGAGGAACAACATTTCATCTTGTGAGATTTCAGCATTTTTGCACCCGAGGTAAAAATGTCAACATTGCTTGAGATTTTAGATGGCCTTAGCAAAATGTTGGAATTCTTGAATGAGATCGTGAAGAACTAGACAATCAAATTTCAAGATCTTGTACAATGCAATGATCTCATGGGAACTGAGATGATGATGAAGATCAGTGGTTCTCAACCTTCCTAATGCCGCGACCCTTTAATACAGTTCCTCATGTTGTGGTGACCCCCAACCATAAAATGATAAAATTATTAGGAAACTCAGGGGTTGGTTATAACTTACCTCGCTGCCGGTTCGCTTCCTCCTGTGCTGCGTGGTCGCGCCTCGTGGGTGCGCATGTGCTTTGCGTGCGCATGCGCAGTGCTGTACATTTTTAAAAAAAATTGCAAAAAAAGGAAAAGCCAAAAACAAGATGGCGACACATGTGCAGTGCTGGAAATTCGGCTTCTGCACATGCTCAGAAGTTCCCATGGTACAGATTTTTTTTTGCAGTAGTCTATTTGCGTGTGGGTGGACCCGCCTAGAGTCAGATAGAGGAGCGGTGTCTCGGTTCCTAAGACCATCGGAAATATGAGTAACAATGAAAATTAAAGACAAAGAGGACTCAGAATATTATAATGTTTGGATGAAATTTTATAGTTGGTTGGAGAATGAATATAGTTGAAAGTTAAGATAGAACAATTAGTGTGTATAATTGATAAGAAAATGAACATAGATAAATAACCCAGATGACAAAATGTATATGAATAAGGAAGTAGCAATTTAGTAATATAAAAATATACCTAGAATTTAAGTATCTTGAAATAGATTTTTAACACAGGATAGATTTGAAATAACAATTTAAAATGTTAGTTGAGGAGATGTATTGGCTGTCTATCTGTTAAAATAAACCAAAAAAATAAACACACTCAAGAAAGGAGAAGGAGGAGGAAGAGGAAGTAGTGGGGAGGAGAAAAGAAGGAAGAAGGGGTACTAGGAAAGGGGAGAGAAGGAGGAAGAAAGTAGAGGGAGGGGAGAAGGATAGAGGGAAGGGAGTGATTGGATTTGATATGTAGGATAGATAGGTAATCTAGTAATAATATTGGAGGTGGAAAAAAATCAGGTTAAATTTTTGACAATATATTATGGTATATGTATTGCTGTTTTATGTGAAGAATATTAAAAGAAAATAAAAACTTTTAAAAAAAGGAAATATGTGTTTTCTGATGGTCTTAGGTGACCCCTGTGAAAGGGTCATTTGACCCCCAAAGGGGTCACGACCCACAGGTTGAGAACCGCTGATGAAGATAGTTGTTACATCATCATCATCATCATCGTCATCATCATCATCATCATCATGAGGGACACTTGCAACAATTGAGCTGCTGGATGCCTTAGGTATCCAATTTTCTGTTTCTCTTCAAGATTTTCATTCTGGAAGGATAAGAAACTCAGTAAACTTATCAATTACCTCTCTTATGAGCTACCATATGGAAACCTAATGAATTCACATCCAGAGGTTTAAGTTTCCTGTCAAGGGAAGGTCTGAATATATTTTCCAATGATCTATCCTGTGCGAGGGGTATAAAACCTGCCACCTCTGAAATTGATGTCTAAGACATTGATGACAACTTTAGATTCAAGAGCTAAATTATGATGTTTAATCTGTTCTATTTCACAGTTGCTGAAAAGACAGACAAAGACACACACGAGCACACTGCAAAATAATATAGTTTACAAGAGAAGGCTGAATTGATCAGGAAGAATTGACAATGGAAAGAAGATACTGAGAAGATACAGGAATAAAGAGCTTCCAATATCCAATAAATGCATCTTGTTTGAGTGCATGACACTTTCTCTGAGAGAATCACCTTCTTTAAGGCATTTTTCATAAGTACCATTTTATTTCTACAACCTTTGTTTCTGTTATATTTTATTAAGGTTAAATTAATTTGCATTTTATAATTGCTAATATGAGGTTATTAGCATTACTGTCAACATCATTATATTATTAATATATTTTTCATAAACAATGATTTAAGCAACTTTTTCAAATAATACTACCTTAAAATAAAGTTGGTCCATCTATGCACATATATCACTTAAGGTGGAGCTGTGGTGGTGCCATGGTTAGAATGTAGTATTGCAGGCTAACTCTGCCCAGAGCCAGGAGTTTGATCCTGACCGGCTCAAGGTTGACTCAGCTTTCCATCCTTCCAAGGTCAGTAAAATGAGGAACCAGATTGCTGGGGCCAATATGCTGACTCTGTAAATTGCTTAGAGAGGGATGAAAATATTATGAAGAGATATATAAATGTAAGTGCTATTGCTCTTGTTATTGTAACATCAATCAATCTTCTTGTAAATTAAAACATAGATCAATTGCAGTGTTCATCTTTTGCCTGCAGAAGAACCAAAACAGGCAAATTATGACATATGCATCAGTAGTGGGTTCTAAAACCCTTTACTACCAGTTTGCATGCACGCTCGTGTGCACAACATTTCTGCACATGCGCAGAAGTGTCCCAGATGGATAGGCGGAGCCTCCCACTGCCTGCGCTACTGGTTCTTAGAACTGGGCCGAACCAGGAGCAACCCACCGCTGATGTGCATGATCATGTACTCACACAGATGCCACAACCTGTGTGCCTTCATCGACATTTTAACGAAGTATGTAATTGTGGCATGTGTCTATGGAGATTCTCAACCATCCAGGACATGGTTGTCTCAAAAGTGCTTTTTCTAAGAGGCAATTGGACTTTCTTGGGTTTTTTCTTTGACAATGAAGCTTCTTGGATGAACCAAGAGAAAACAAGAAAGTCCAGTTGCCTTTGGAAAAAACACCTTTGGGACAATTGTGGCATATGTGTTTTATGTCATTATGCAATTGTCATCTTTTTGCCATCACTGCAGTTTGCTGTGGATGCTGATGCAGGGGTGATATGCTACCGGTTTGGACCGGTTCGGGTGTACCGGTAGCAGTGGCTGCCCGTGGTTCGGAGAACTGGTAGCAACAGCTGGCTGGCCATGCCCTCAAACTGGTCCCCCGGTTGCTGGTCGCTGGCCCTGCCCCGCCCAGTCACTGTTCTGCAGCTACCCTGCCTGAAGCGCTGCACCGCTGATCTACCTGCCAGGTAAGCTTGTGAAGTTGCGGCCTACCTAGCTGCCCCTGCCCCCCACCCACCATCCCAGCCTGCCTTTCTTACTCCATTCCATGTGGCCTGCAGCCCCGACATGCTTTTCTGCCTTCCAGGCGGCCTTCCCGGTGTCCCCATGGCCAGCTTGCAAAGGCAGGCAAGCAGAAGGCCACATGGAAGGCAGAAAAGCATGTTGGGGTAGGCCGGCTGCAGGGAATGGAGCTAGCAGCCTTCCCTGTGGTCCCCCACACCCACTTGCCTTCCGAGGTCGGCTTCCAGCCTGGCCTGGCCAATGGGTGGGTGGGCAGCCCTTGGTGGAGATGCAGCTGTTGCTGCTCTGGGTCTGAGAGGGGCAGAGGCTGGGCTAGCCAGTTGCCATGCTCTTTGCCCTCTTTTCAAGCTGAAAAGCTGCCGGATACTTTGGGGAGAAGGATTGCTGCCGAGCGCTCTCCTGGTGCAAGTTGCCGAGCAGATTCTTCCCCGCCCCTTTCCAATCCATCCATGCCCTGACCTGAACTTTAGCTGCCTGGGAGCTCCACGGAGGGAGCCACCCAAAGCTCGGAAGCCGCAAATATGATTTGAAACCTGACCACCAAGCCACGCCCACAAAATAAGCAACACCCACAGAACCCGTAGGGAAATTTTTAGAGGAAATTACAGATTCAGTAGAGAATCTGTAAGGACTTGGCTTTTCCCTCCACTCAGGAAAGTAGAACTCGTGAAAAACTTAGCATTTCAAAAGGAAACTTTTATTGAAAGGAAGCAAGACAAATAAAGCAGGATCTGAGGATTCCCGTGCAATTCCGTTAGATGAAAGCAGTTAGAAACCTCTCCCCTCAGTCCGGTGTTAAATAGAACTTCGCAACACAGGTGCGAAGTTGTTTCGAGAATTGTATGTTGAGAAGGTGATAAGAAGTTATTCTCGGGCGGTGCTTGCTGGAGGCTCCGGAGCTAAGACAAAACAGATGGCCCTGCCCCACTTAAATTCCCACGAAGGTAAATAGGTAAATCAAAGTACAGGATAGATAGGCACCAGGAAAAAGGCTATAAACTAAAAAATGCACCCAGGCCCCCTCCCCACCAGAATGGCAGTGTCCCAATAGGGATCTAAGGGACTTGACAGAATCTCTACCAAAATTGCCAGTAAAGATGGCCAGAGACACTAGGGGTTTGACCCAGCAATAGACAGCTTGCATTGTAGCATGTGTTTAATGTTGTATTTCATGTAATCAGGACAGTTTCCTCTATTCATCTGTTATGACAATAAATGTCAATCTGTGAGGCAACTCTGCAGTCAGTTTATTACACTCAGGTTATCATTATTAAACCAATTTGCTGGAGACTCTGATGCAGATGGAGATCCATAGCCCCATCAGGGCCTGCTGTTATCGTGCAAGTGACTGCAGCCGAATTAATATAAAGTTTAATCTAAAGGAGCAATAAGACTGTGATTTTATTCTTTCTTTTTGACATAATCAGCAGGCTACGCCCAATAAATGCAGAGAAACCATTTCCCCTAAGGTGTCTAAGCTGCATTCAGCAGTTTACAAAGACCAGGAAGGTGCCTTTTAGTATTCACAAATTGCTATGCTAAACTTTACCTCTTATTGTTTTCAGTGATAATTTCTGTCTAATAATAGTAATATAATTTTAGGTTTATGGGATAGGAAAATAGCTAGGGACATGAATCAAGAAGAAAGTGGCTCATTTGGTGAAAAATGGTGCAAGATTTTCCAAAATGCACTAATCCCTGACAGCCATTAAAGATTGGTATATTTCTGATGCTGAATATTAATAAAATGCCAGGGTTTTCCGTGGTTAAAGCATTTGGTGCCAAGGAAATAATATATGCATATATGAGCTTTTCATCCATATGAATAGCATTAAAGAGCTGTTCAAAAATTCAAGAATCAGGCAATTATAGTAGGCAGGAGTATTTGTGCATTCTCTCTCTCTCTCTCTCTCTCTCTCTCTCTCTCTCTCTCTCTCTCTCTCTCTCTCTCTCTCTCTCTCCCCATGTTAATGTCTTTTGTTTCCACTCTTAAGAAAGCATCAGCATGAAACAAACTAGAAAGGCATGCTATTAGTTTTCTCTCTTTTTTTATAGAAATTTTAGTTAAGATTACAATTTGCAATAATACAAACTAATGCAAAGTTTTAAAAAAAGAAAAGAAAAAAGAATGTGCAGAAAAGAAAAAAGAGAAAAAGAAAAAACAAGAATACAGTGAAGAAAAAGAAAATAAAGATATAAAAGAGTAACTTCCTCCTTCACAAGTATAAACAATTTTAGTAGTTTATCATTCTGTCAAATGCAAAAAATGATCTCCATTTTCTATATCTTATCTATAAACAAATAAAGAAAGCATCATCATTTCAGTCCTGATGTCAGCCGAAGTCCTTCCAGGCTTAACAGAGATAACAACACATCTGTTTTAAGCTTGATCAAATAAATCAACTTTATATTTTTTTCCGTTCACAAAATTTAGCCTCTTTTGTAGATCCAATATAGGAAAATTATCCAGGTCACTCTTTTGTTCTGTTATATGTATATCCCTTTTAATTAGTAACATATGAGCTGGTATCTTTTGTATGTCCATTGTAACATCCTTTTCCATTTCATTCTTGTAGCCTGTTATTTTTAAATCCACTTTAAAATCAATCTCAATTCATGTAAGGTAATACCTGTACCTCTTCCACAGCAACTTTTAACCACAGTCCATCTCTAGAAGCAGACACTCTTAAAATTAATTTCTGAGCTCATTGTTCAAAAATAGATTTCAATATGTTCAATTTTAAAATATTTTGTTTCATTTTAGTAAGTCAAGTTTGAGTGTTTCTCTCATTTAACTGTAATCTTTAAAATTGTAATAAAATTTTAAAGCCTAATCTTATTTTTTAAACTAATTCAAAGCAAATGCATTTTTCTCATGTTAAGTATTCTTTTCAGCTAATTTACAGAGTAACAGAGTTGGAAGAGACCTTGTAGGTCATCTAGTCCAACCCCCCACTCAAGCAACAGTCCCTACACCATTTCCGACAAATGGCAGTCCAATTTCCTCTTGAAAGTCTCAATTGTTGGAGCTCTCACAACTTCTGAAGGTGAGCTGTTCCACTGGTTGATCGCTCTCACTGTCAGAAAGTTTCTCCTTATTTCCAGGTTGAATCACTCCTTGGTCAGTATCCATCCATTATTCCTTGTCTGACTTTTTGGTGTCTTGGAAAATAGCCTGACCCCCTTCTCTCTGTGGCAGCCCCTCAAGTATTGGAACACTGCTATCATGTCTCCCCTGGTCCTTCTCTTTGCTAGACTAGCCATGCCCAGTTCTTGTAACTGTTCTTCATATGTTTTAGTTTCCAGCCCCCTAATCATCCAGGTTGCTCTCCTCTGCACTTTCTCTAGAGTCTCTACGTCTTTTTTGTAGTGTGGTGACCAAAACTGGATGCAGTACTCTAGGTGTGGTCTAACTAAGGCTTTATAGAGTGCTATTAGTAATTCAGAGGTAGGCTGCTGCCGGTTCGGACTGGTTCGGGCGAACCGGTAGTTCTGACCACCAGCTGGGCCTTCCCACCCACCCCAGCACTATCCTGTCCTATGTAACTCACCCTCTGGCTCACTTGCCCCGCCCATGCAGCCAGCTGATTTCCGCCTCGCCTGCTCTACTCACCGCGGCTTCCCAAAAAGGTGTGCTGGAAGCTGTGTGCATGAAATCACCATGTGTTTGAAGCCACATGCTCACATTTTCGGTTCTGCACTAGGCAAACCAGTTGTTAAATTATGTGAAGCCCACCTCTGAGCTAATTCCAAAAATTTTATTTCAGATTTATCTGGAACCTTAGTCTATTTGTAACTTTTATATGATTTTATAATCAACCTTTTGCTCTTTATTCCAGAAGAAAATAAATTTTTGACCTTGTATTTGAAACTTCTTTCACTAAGAATTAAAGGAAACTCACCTCACCTCTATCCAAAGTTCCTAATAGCTGGAAAGAAGCAGCTTCCAAAGGTGATTAGAAACAGAAATATGAAAACCCAGTGTCCTTTTGAAGGCACCAACCATGTTTTGATTTGAGTCTATGGGCATCTCCTGTATATTGCCTTACCAATGATACTTTAATCCAGGGGTGAAATTACCCTGGTTCAGGCGGGCCAGTCGGTCATTGCAGAGCCGACAGAGCCAGTGGCGGTTCCGGTGTGGGGCTTCCCCCGCCTGCTTCCCCGCCCACCTGGACGCCGCCATTTGAGTTATTTTGCCCTCTGCACATGCGCAGAACACTTTGTGCATGCGCAGAGGGAAAAAGAACTCAAATGGCGGCGTCCAGGCGGGTGGGGGAAGCCCCGCGCCATGACCACCACCAGCTCCATTGGCTCTGCAACAACTGACTGGCCCGCCCGAACCGGGAGCATTATACCGATGCTTTAATCCATCGCTATTTTTTCCATTATTGAATATTATCTTACCAAAAAATACAGTGTTGTTTGCATTCCCAAGCTATAGCTTGCAATCTGAAACTTGTTTAGAAAATAATTCCTATTGAAAGAGACTGAATTTCATTGCAAAACAAGAATGCTCAGGACCTTAGCTGTAATGTCTCTAGGAACTTTTTAGATAACTTCAAGGATAAAATTCCTGGTTTAAAATTCCTGTTGCTTTGCATTTCCCTTCTAGCTGCAGAGTATTTCAGTCCCATGGACAAGAAGCAAATTGGATACACTCAAAGTAATAAAGGTACATTGTTATGTTACTGCAATAGCTTGCTATGTCCTCCAGGCTTTGTCTCACATTAGTAGGTTTGCTTTCTGGTTTGCTTTCCAGCATTTATACCCCTTCTAAAAGTACTCAGGGAAGCTTGTAAAATGTGTAAGTTTAAAACTTTGTTAAAACCTAACCAAAACAGGGAATATTTAGCCGATGAAGCTAAAGTACCTCTCTGTGCCTGGCTTCCCCTCCCTGGGATGGATGATGTTGAGAACAGCAGGAGGTCACCACCAGAGAATTGGACAGCCTAGATTGGGGGATGGTGCTGCCTTTGAGGAGATGGGGTGTACCAAAGTATTATGGTGATGACGGCAGAGGTGGGCTGCTGGGGGTTCACAGGAGTTTGGGAGAACCTCAAACTAAGATTCTGTTCAAAGAACCCCCAAATTCCACTCCTTGCTGGCCCTGCTCACCCCACCCCGCTCCTCCCAGGAGTCTCCACATGGCCCATTTTGGATGCCAGGTAAGCGCAGGATGTGCAGGGAGGCTTGGGGAGGGCAAAAAATGGGCCTACCAGAAGTTTGGGAAGGCCAGAAAAGGGCCTGTTTCCGGCCTCCAGAGGGCCTCCAGAGCCTGGAGAGGCCATTTTCGCCCTCCTGGAAGCTCGAAGAAACCCTCTGGAGCCCGGGGAGGGCAAAAATGCCCCCCATGGTGCAGGAGGCCAACTAGGCCACACCTGCCATGGCCACGCCCACCCAGCAACCAGGCAGAGACCCCCTTGCTAAAAATGTTGAAGCCCACTCCTGATGATGGGTATGTGGAGATAGGATGGAAGAGAGGAAGTGGGTAATTCTCAAAGAATGTGAAGCTGATGTCCTGTACCAGTTTTGTGTTCCAGCACAGTCTCAATCCCAGTCTCAGCCCCTGTACCCAGTCGGCAGAACTTCAGAGGGTCTGGCTTTCAGCTGTTGCTCCTAAATGCCAGCTCAGCCTCTATCATTTGTTATTTAATTGACAATGAGGGGGCTAAGCTTCTCCTTCTCTTTATCTTTCTGTCCAGGATTCCAACGGATTCAAAGGCACCCAATATGTAGTACATACCATATTTCAGACCATGTTTATCTGATATGAGCCTAAACTCTGAATGCAACTTGTGCCACCTGACTCCATGAGGGCTCTGTGGCAGTGGTGGGTTCCTACCGGTGCGGTCTTGCCTGTTTGTCGCCGCCGAGCCGAAGAAGCTGGCGGCGTTCGTGGCATGGGGCTTCCCCCGCCCGCTTTTCTGGGACGCCGGGACGCCGCCATTTGCGTTCTTTTGCCCTCTGCGCAAGCAGCGCTTGTGCAGAGAGCAAAAGAACGCAAATGGCAGCGTCCCAGCATCCCGGAAAAGCAGGCAGGGGAAGCCCCGTGCCACGAACGCCGCCAGCTTCTTTGGCTCGGCGGCGACGAACAGGCAAGACCGCACCGGTAGGAACCCACCACTGCTCTGTGGCCTTCATTTCTGATCATTCCCAAATCAACATTGCTTTCATTAAAATAATCTGGAGTTGAAGTCTGGTGTTTTCCCAAGTTGTTGTACGTTCCTCTACCGTACAAAAGATATCTCACATACCCTCCCTCCATACTTCCTTGGAATTCTGAGAGTTGCAGCTCCAACACATTGCAAGGGAGCTAGCTTGAAGAAACACAGTCCAGCAAATAGGTCAACAAAGCACGCTTTCTTGCAATAAGAATAGACCAGGATCCCCCAGCCTGTCAAATAGTCTTAAATGCTTACAGCTTAATATTTCAAAGAGGGCCAGATTTACCATTAATGCTTCATGAATAGCCTGTAGAAGATATGGCCCATGGATCATCTCCAGCATGGATAGGGTTAGTGGGAGATGCTATTTCTCCTCTCCTAATCAGTGGATGAAACTTTAATTTCCTCTGGGCACAACTCAGGCATATTCTAATGGTAAGCTTCTTTAAAATAATTTTTTAAAAGAAAAAGATAGGAGTGTTTATAATAGATTGCACTGGAGACTGAGGATCTATATAACACTGTCTTGATTACATTCCCAATTAAATGCTTTTTCCCACCTTTTGTTTTTTCTAGATAAATGAACGATCGCTTTGTGTGGCATCCTTTCTGGAAGAAAAGGCAGCAAACAATGAACAAGCAATCCTTGTATTTGTCAGAGTTGTCCTTCAATTCCTTCAGATCAGGGGTGAAATGCAGCCGGCTCTATCCGGCTCGCGCAATACGGTAGGGCTGACTGCGCGAAGCCCCGCCCACCCATGCGGACGTCATGACGTCCCTTTTTGGGATGATTTTCAGCATCTGCGTATGCGTAGAATGCTTTGCACATGCTCAGACGATGGCGCACGCACATTTGCGAGCTGGTAGGGAAGGTAAGTGAATTTAACCCCTGCTCCAGATGTTGTATGTGTTGTTTTCCCTCTTTCTGCTTTTTCTCATCTTCCCTTTATCCCTCCTTCTTTCTCTCTGCTGTTGGCATCAGTTTTTAATCTGTGAGCTGTATTGGGGAGCTTCTGGTTGACTCGACTGCCTCCTGAGAAGAAGAAACACTTGCGTGTCATAGCTGAAATGGCACACCTTAAACTGCAGGAAACCTCGCATGCAGCATTGATGTTTGCGACATGTGGCTTTCTTGGGGATTTTGAGAAGAGTTCATGACCTGATGCTGTGCCTGAGCTGTGCTGCTCTAGCTGTTTGGAGAGGGAGTGACGAATTCTTTGGCAGGCAGGAAAAAGGGAATTTTGAGCTGTGCTATCTGGTTTTGTTTGGTTTCATGTCCTTTCGCAAATTCTCCTTGCTATAGTACAATATGTTTATGCAAGCATATATATTTTTATTCATTCT
Source organism: Diadophis punctatus similis (assembly GCA_023053685.1). Classification (NCBI taxonomy): domain Eukaryota; kingdom Metazoa; phylum Chordata; class Lepidosauria; order Squamata; family Dipsadidae; genus Diadophis; species Diadophis punctatus. The sequence continues at coordinate 7,862,547 of JALIGW010000003.1, read as the reverse complement.
CTCTCTTTGAGTGAAATACTGTATGACCGCTGGCTGGGAAGGAAGGAAGGAAACTAACACTAATGATGTTAACTAGTTGAGTATTGACATTTTCTGCAAGTAAACAACCAAGCTCAAAGAGCTCCACCATTGAATTTTCATTATTTTTTCTCCATTAATCCCTGTTTATTTATAGGAAGGAAGGGAGGGAGGGAGGGAGGAAGGAAGGAAGGGAGGGAGGGAGGGAGGAAGGAAGGAAGTGTTGTGGCCCGCCCACAGCTTGTGCAGCCTGGACCTTTGGACCTTCAGTACCTCTTGGCAATGCTGAGAAAGGAGGGGCTACTCCTCTCCTGAATGCAAGAGCACGCAGGGCTGTCAAGAGGCAGGAAGGTTTACTCCGGAGGAGATGTACTCGGGAGTAAGACTTGGGGCTAATTGGCCATCCCCTAGTCTATTTAAGGTAAGGTGACCAGACATCCCGCTTTTGGTGGGACAGACACGCTTTTTAAGCATGTGTCCCGCGTCCCGCATTGTTTCCAAAAAGTCACGCTTTTGGGAAAGAATGCCCGACAACAAATTTTTTGGGGAAATAAACAGCGGGACGTCTGGTCACCTTATGAAGCCGGCGCTGATTGGTCAGAGCAGAGAGTCTACTCTACTGTTCTGACCAATCAGCGGCGGCTTCACATCAGGCGGGGAGCATTTAAAAGTGCTCCCCGCCACCGCCACCACCATTCACACAGAGAGGAGCCGCCGCTGCACGCTGCCACTGCCTGCCGCAGCCACCGTTCCTGGCCGCTGCTGGCCGAACCCCCCCCCTGCCGCCTGAAGCCTGCTCCCGGCTGCCGTTGCTGAGCCACCAGACGGTAGGATTTTTTTTATTGTTTAAGGCAGGGGGACTTGCTAAGGGGGTGCAAGGCCAAGGGTCTTCCTCCTCCAGTCATGCTAGTAGCCGAGGTTTTGAGGCGGCATGAAGCGCTTTCTGGAAGGTCGGCTTCACTTCAAGCAGCCGGGGAGGACGGGCCTGAAAGGGGGGGCAGAGGCGCTTCCACACGGCACCGTCAAAGAGGGCGGCTCGCTCAGCTCTCCGACTACAAGCCGAGTTAGGTGGGGGAAAAGAGATGAGGAAGGCGAACGAGGGAAGAAACGAGGGCGAGCTACCGGGGGGTGGGGAGGAAACCTTGCCACCGCCGCCGCCTTCTGCTTCCCCCGAGATGAGCCCCCTCGCACATCACAGCGCATTTTCAGCACCAGGAAGCCCCTACCTGGGTCAGGGAGAAATGAGTGGCCATGCTGCTTCCATCAAGCACCGTCAGCGTCTCTCTTCGACCCTCCTCCGGCTGTAGGCAGATCCTGGATGAGTGCGCATGCTTCGAGCCTTCTTAGAAGAGATCCTTTCGGAGTGGGTGATCTGGGCTGGGAGGATTCACGTGTTCCATGGCGAGCGGGGTAAGGAGGCACTTTTGCGTTGGCGCTTTTGCGTTGGCGCTTCAGAGCCCCGGAACTTCCCCCCCGAGTGCAAAGCCACTGCCCACGGCTCAAGCTGCCTCCAGGGGAGCTTTGCCCTTGCCAAGGCCCATGGGAAAGGGAGGAAGAGAGGCGTGGGTGGCCCTGGGTACCAGCGACGGGAGCTCGTGGCTTGCTTCCCACCGCATCCAGACCTTTGCCCAAAACTTCACGGAGTTTAGTAGGGTTTCCTTCCGTTGTTGTTGTTTTTAAGAGCCCGTAATTGGGCTGGCGAGACACACACCCCCGGGTACAACTGTCGTATCTCATACGACAACAGGCTATGCGCAGGGGTGGCCAAACCATGGCGCATGCGCCAAACGTGGCACATTGGATGATTGCAAGTGGCGCATTGCAATCATCCAACGGACAGAAAAGGTGAAGAAAAATGTACAGATAAATTTGGTCAGTGGATAACAATTATGCAGGAAGAAGGGGATCAGACAATAAGAAGGTTTTAGCAAGCGAAAGTGATTCCGACCTTCTTATTGTCCGATCCCCTTCTTCCTGCATAATTCTGGAGAGCGCGCGCAGTTCGAAGTCAAACTCTGGCAGTGACGAAACAAGCAAAGTTGGCTCTTCTGTGACTCGTGGACTTCAACTCCCAGAATTCCTGAGCTAGCAGGGCAGAGGAGGAAGTAGTCAGTCACAAGCGCCGGCCCTGCCGCTCATGTGCCGTTACTTCAGAGCAAAGGAAGTGGGGGTGGGATGGGGGGGTAGAGGAAAAGAAGGAGGAGGAGGTGGCAGCAATCCGAGGCTTCAACCCAAAGCTAAGCAATTGCCCATACACCCTGAGGTTGCAGGACTTTCACAGCTCCATTGGGGAAAGGGAGGACAGCAGGGGCTCCAAGAAGGGGGGCCGCTGTTGCCGCCTCCACTGCTGCTTCTTGGAATGCAGAAGCTGCGTGGAAGCTCCCCCCGGGGCGAGCCTTCTCATCGCCCTGTGCTTGCCAGCCCTGGTTGTTGTGATTGTTCTTGCGGGGGGTTCTTATTTCCGGGGGAGGGGAAGCGCCCTCTTTCCCTCCCTTCTGAAAGAGGCGTGGGGATGCCAGAAGTGGCGGCATCAGGAGTTGGCCTCTTGGAAGAGGGCTGGGCGAGGGAGAAAGGAGCCACGGTGGGGATTGCTTTGCAGGCAGAAAGGAAGGAAGGAGGGAGGAAGGGGAGGAAGGAAGGAAGGAAGGAAGGAAGGAAGGAAGGAAGGAAGGAAGGAAGGAAGGAAGGAAGGAAGGAAGGAAGGAAGGAAGGAAGGAAGGAAGGAAGGAAGGAAGGAAGGAAGACAAAGAAAGAAGGAAGGAAGGAAGACAGAAAGAAAGAAAGAAAGAAAGAAAGAAAGAAAGAAAGAAAGAAAGAAAGAAAGAAAGAAAGAAAAGTTAGGAAGGAAGGAAGACAAAGAAGGAAGGAAGGAGAAAAGACAAAGAAAGAAAGAGGGAGGGAGAGAGGAAGAAAGGAAGGAAGGTTAGGAAGGAAGGAAGACAAAGAAAGAAAGAAAGAAAAGTTAGGAAGGAAGGAAGACAAAGAAAGAAGGAAGGAAGGAAGGAAGGAAGGAAGGAAGGAAGGAAGGAAGGAAGGAAGGAAGGAAGGAGAAAAGACAAAGAAAGAAGGAAGGAAGGAGGAGGAAGGAAGAGGGAGGGAGGGAGAAAGAAAGAAAGAAAGAAAGAAAGAAAGAGACAGACAGAAAGAAAGAAAAAAAGAAAAAAGAAAGAAAGAAAAGTTAGGAAGGAAGGAAGGAAAATTAGGAAGGAAGGAAGATAAAGAAAGAAAGAAAGGTTAGGAAGGAAGAAAGAAAGAAAGGTTAGGAAGGAAGACAAAGAAAGAAGGAAGGAAGGAAGGAAGGAAGGAAGGAAGGAAGGAAGGAAGGAAGGAAGGAAGGAAGGAAGGAAGGAAGGAAGGAGAAAAGAAAAAGGAAGGAAGAAGGAAGGAAGGAGAAAGAAAGAAAGAAAGAAAGAAAGAAAGAAAGAAGAAAGAAAGAAAGAAAGAAAGAAAGAAAGAAAGAAAGAAAGAAAGAAAGAAAGAAAGAAAGAAAGAAAGAAAGAAAGAAGTGGAGAAAAGGAAGATGCCAAAGGAATGGATTAGTCAGATTGGCCAAGTTTACCCAGCCAAATCCCTCCAAGAACTAATAGCTGCATAAAAAAGAAAGAAAGAAAGAAAGAAAGAAAGAAAGAAAGAAAGAAAGAAAGAAAGAAAGAAAGAAAGAAAGAAAGAAAGAAAGAAAGAAGTTAGGAAGGAAGACAGAAAGAAGGAAGGAAGGAAGGAAGAAGAAAGAAGACAGACAGACAGAAAGAAAGAAAGAGAGAGAGAGAGAGAGAAAGATGTTAGAAAAGAAGAAAGATGAAAGAAAGGAAGGAAGAAAGAAAAAGAAAGAAAGAAAGGTTAGGAAGGAAGGAAGGAAGGAAGGAAGGAAGGAAGGAAGGAAGAAAGAAAGAAAGAAAGAAAGAAAGAAAGAAAGAAAGAAAGAAAGAAAGAAAGAAAGAAAGAAAGAAAGAAAGAAAGAAAGAAAGAAAAAAAGAAAGTTGTATGGCCGCCCTGAGTCCTACAGGAGTGGGGCGGCATACAAAAACGACCAAAATAAATAAATAAATAATTTTTAATCAGGAACCCACCCATCCCGGTCAATGGTGTCCCTCTTTACCAATGTTAAAATCTGGTCACCTTAATTTAAGGTCATCAGTTGCAGCTAACAAGTTGCAGAGAGCAACATTTGAAAAAGAGACCTGTCTGATCATAGTTTGCTCCATAACTCTTGTTTTGGCATTCTCTGCATTGGCTTGGATTATCAAGGACTAATTTCTAGGAACTTTGCCAACTCTTGGAAACTCCATAAGATAAACAGACTCATTTGCTCGTCATTGTCTTCAAACTCTTTGAACTGATACCAGCTATTAATGAAGCTTAATTGATAGCTGGTTGCTTGCTGATAACAGTTTCTTTGTAAATTGGTGTGTGCATCTTGTTTACTACTAAGACGTTTTATTAGTAGCCTTTGTTTCATTAAATAAGTGTGTACAAACTGCTTTTGGTTGTGTGCTTCAAGGAAGGAAGGAAGGAAGGAAGGAAGGAAGGAAGGAAGGAAGGAAGGAAGGAAGGAAGGAAGGATGGATCTATCTATAGTAGGGGTGGGGAACCATGGCCCTTTTATGATTTGTGCACTTCAACTCCCAAAATTCCTGAGCCAGCTGTGCTAGCTCAAGAATTCTGGGAGTTGATCCCCAAGTCATAAAAGGGCCATGCTTCCCCACCCCTTGCCTATAGCACTAGAGGATATGAGGATTATGATATCAAAGAAATGCCAGTTGGGTTCAGTGTTGTTTTACACGATTCAGATAAAAATGAAGAGACATTTAGCATGTAGAACTTAACAGGCCTAAGAAAAATAGCTTTCATCTAAATCAGCTTAACTTTGGTTATAGGCGCTATCTAACTCTAAGTAGAGTAATGAAACCAAGAAAGGATGTTGAAAAATGAAAAGACTTAGTCTTGGGAACATAAATGGAGGCAAGGTAATCATTGAAATGTATACTTACTTGTGAAGGATTACAACTACAAAGGAGCATCTTATTTGCTAAATAAAATTACATGGCTCTCCTGATTCTCTAAGCAGTAGGAAATGGCTGGATATTTCAACTTGCTTCTCTAAGTAGGCTCCCCATTGCCCCTCAATAGCATTTAGATGTCACGAGTGGGGGGGGGGAAGTAAAATGTGGTAAAAACAAACACACATACAAAATGGGGCTGTGCAAATATTCAAACTGGTGATTGAGTTCAGGGAATTTTCATCATATCCTCACTTTAAGGTAGATTCATGAAATGAAGCGGGAATCATTTTGAAAGGACAAATCAGATGTGAATTAACATTGAAAGCTTTGGTGGTGCTTAATCAATTTAGGGCAGAGGTCTTCAAACTTGGCCAATTTAAGACTTGTGGACTTCAACTCCCAGAATTCTCCATCCAGCTAGTCTTAAAGTGGCCAAGTTTGGGGACCTCTGATTTAGGGGCTTCCCAAGCTAGCAGGAATAGCCAACACTCCAGAAGATAGGCTTAAGATAGAGAAGGATCTTGACAGACTTGAACATTGGGCGCTATCTAACAAAATGAAATTCAATGGTGAAAAAAGTAAGGTTCTACATCTAGGCAAGAAAAACAAAATGCACATGTACAGTATATGTGGTACCTCGCTCAACAGTAGTAACTCTGAGAGGGATCTTGGAGTCCTAGTGGAAAATCATTTAAATATGAGCCAGCAGTGTGCTGCAGCTGCCAAAAAAGCCAACACAGTTCTAGGCTGCATAAACAGGGATAGACTCAAGATCACGTGAAGTGTTAATACCACTTTATAATGCCTTGGTAAGGCCACACTTGGAATACTGCATCCAGTTTTGGTCACCACAATGTAAACAAGATGTTGAGACTCTAGAAAGAGTGCAGAGAAGAGCAACAAAGATGATTAGGGGACTGGAGGCTAAAACATATAAAAAATGGTTGCTGGAATTGGATATGTCTAGTTTGATGAAAAGAAGGACTAGGGGTGACATGATAGCAGTGTTCCAATATCTCAGGAGCTGCCACAAAGAAGAGTCAAGCTATTCTCTAAAGCACCTGAGGGTAGGACAAGAAGCAATGGGTTGAAACCAGTGGTGGCTTTTAAATTAATTTGCCACTGGTTCGCGTGCGTGCTCGTACTCGCGTGCAACGCTTCTGTGCATGCACAGAAGTGTCCCGGACGGGTGGGCAGAGCCTCCCACCGCCGCCTCTACCGGTCCTAAGAACAGGTCCGAACCAGGAGCAACCCACCTCTGGTTGAAACTAATCAAGGAGAGAAGCAACCTAGAACTAAGGAGAAAATTCCTGACAGTTAGAACAATTAATCAGTGGAATGACTTGACTCCAGAAGTTGTAAATGCTCCAACACTGGAAGTTTTTAAGAAGAGATTGGACAGCCATTTGTCTGAAATGGTATTGGGTTCCTGCCTAAGCAGGGGTAGGATTAGAAGACCTCCAAGGTCCTTCCAACTTTGTTATTCTATTCTATTCTATTCTATTCTATTCTATTCTATTCTATTCTATTCTATTCTATTCTATTCTATTCTATTCTATTCTATTCTATTCTATTCTATTCTGTTCTATTCTATTCTATTCTTCATATTTTGGGTGTGTTACCTCTAGCATAGAGGTATCAAACTCAAGGCCCGGGGGCCGTATCTGGCCGATGAGGTGCTTAGACCTGGCCCGCAGGGCCACCCTGGAAACAGCAAAGGACCAGCCCGCGGTGCCTCTGCCAGCAAAAATGTGAGCTCCATTTTCACTGGCAGAGGGTTGCAGGAGGCCGTCACAGCTGAAAATGTAGCTCGGGAGCCCATTTTCACTGGCAGAATGCTCGGGCCACCACGGGCGCCCCTGACACAAGTGACGTCATGCTGGCCATGCCTAGCCTGGCCACACCCACTCCGGCCCTCCAAGGTCAAACACAACCCGAGAGCCGAGGTGGTGCAGCTGAGGTAGCACAGCGGTTAGAGGCAGTACTGCATGTCACTTTAGCTGACTGTGATCCGCAGATCAGCGGTTCAAACCTCACTGGCTCAAGTTGACTCAGCCTTCCATCCTTCCGAGGTAGGTAAAATGAGGACCCAGATTGTTGGGGGCAATATAAATATCCATTGCTTACTGGTGTAAACCGCTTAGAGAGTGCTTGCACTGTGAGGCGGTATATAAATCTCACAAAATAAATAAATAAATAAACCCTGATGTGGCCCTCAGTGAAATCGAGTTTGACATCCCTGCTCTAGCAAGTGACATGTTGCAACTTCATTTCTCCATATGGGGAAGTTGTGATTGATTGAGTTGTGCGATCGGCTGTCTGACTTTGACATGACCTACCAGCCAATGAAATTTATCACCATATTAAACTCTGTCTATCAGAGCTCTTTTGGGGTGGCAAGGCTAATAACACTTTAGGTTTCATTCACTTTTCTAGCTCTCATCTTCTTTAATGGTGCCAGTCAGAAGTACTCACCTTACTCCCTCTTACACTAATGAAAATTACACCACCATGTTGGTTTCTTTCAATACATCTGAAAATTTGATTAAGCTCTCAACATTCCAAATAGAGGTTCAGGGTTAACCTAACTACAGAATTCTGCACAAGTGGAGCAGCTTCACATTATTTAACAATGAGGGCAATGGATGCTAAGTTAAGCTTACACATACCAACCGGAACTTTTACTACTGCAAAAATTAGGATGGAGTGCCAAAGTGGCAAGTGGATTTTCTCTCTTTCTCTGTCTTTCTGGAGTGTCATTAGGCCATCCTGTCCTCTGGTCTTACTTAACAAACATAGACTATTGCCAACTTCTGCTAATTGGGTGGTGGTCCTTTCCAAGAGAGATTCACCTTGTAAATCACCCTTACACCCTCCATCAGAATTCCAGTGAACCCCGTCTTTTCCAAGGATGTTTCAGGTAGATGAGGAGAGGAGGAGAGAAGCTAAGTTAGAAATTAGGAAGCTGGTTAGGGATTTGGTAGGTAGAGAATGGGGTAGAGTTAGGGCTTTGTTCCATGCTGACTAAAGCAGCTTCAAGCATTTTGACGTTCCAATAGAAGAGAATATCTGTAGCTCAGGAGTTAACAGTCGAGTCCTTGATGTTCTCTGAGCTTGGTAAAGTAGTATTTATCAACTTGCAGGCCACCTAGGGTTATTCTGATGACTGAGACAGAATGCAAAGTTGATAAATAAATATAGAAGTTACCAGATTGGCACAGCATTATTCCCCACCCACACTAATCTTGTTGGAAATTCTTTGATGAGAGAAAAATATTTTGAATTCAACAACTTATCTCCAGTTTATAGCTTTTTAGCCCCTAATGAACCCTGATCACCAAGTAAATATGTGTGGGTGACATTTTCAGTTCTCCGGATAAGAAGGTTCCAATGGTGGACCTCTGTGCTCATCTATCCCCTCCTTCTATTTCTACTGAGAAAGTCGATGAGACCCAAGTCCATCCACCCAAGGTTGAGGGAACTTCAACCTCCTCAAACAAGTCTTTGTAAAGTTTCAAATCTCAGTTTTCCATGCTGGTTTGCCAATGATCACACTACTTTCTTCCTCAGTTAAGTCTTCCTTGATTCTAGTGACCATATGGACGGAGCTAGCTAGAATAGAGCACTGGTTTGCCAATAGATTTCTTCAAGGGGTTTTGTTTCATTCCTCAATCTATCCTCAGCTCTGAGTCTCCCTGGTGGTGTCCCTAACATTTCAAGATCAGCCCCAGATGCATAACAGAGTAAAGTCTTCCTCACATCAAGCTTTCTTTGTCATTTTATGGTCATGTCCTCATAGTTTTCGGGCAATGACAGAGAGTGATTTTCTGTTTATGATTTTTTAAATTTCCCAGTCTAGCCTATAGGTGAGGGATACTTATCAGAGGTTGTTGCATAAAAATCAATTCCAGAAGCACACACAGATAACTGATTCAGCTGGATTCATTAACTATTTTATAAACATAATAACAGATGAATTTACAATACCATTAGCAGAGTTCTTCTTCAATGTAGCAACAGTTACATGTAAAATATAAGCAGCTTCTAGTTCAGAGCATAAGTGGACAAAAAACAGAGTGGGCTAAGCCACGCCCAGCCTTATAGCTTCAGTTTCTATTCTCTGCACAGACTCAGATGTGTTTAGCTCTCATTGGCTGACTTAGTTGCTATGCCTATTCATTGGCTGACCTTGTTACCATTGGCTCTCCCAGTTCATGAATATTCTGACAATACTGGCATAGTCTTCTATCCTAATACTAATCAAAGGGGCTAGGTGCTGCTAGTTAAAAACTTTAAAGTTACTAAACTGTTTTCCTTCATTTCCTGGAAAGTAGGTAGACAGTACATACTGTTCTGACCCAGCCTTAGCAGAAGCAAGAAACAGACTCCTTGTCACAAAAAACTCTCTTTATTTACCTCTTGTGAATTAATTGCATTCACCCACCCAAAAGTCCAGGCAATAGTCCTTCAAGGAATTAAGGGCAGCAACAGACCTTATCAGTTCCTTGAGATAATTGCAAAGCCGTGAGCTCCCAGCTGCAAAGCTGCAAATTAAGTTCTGGTAAGTAGTCTCTGGGGCACGAAACACAATGAGCAAAATCTTCAGCAATACGAACTGTTGTCTCCTATGACAACCACATCCCTTTCCTTCTATTTATTCCCCAGCCAAGAAGGGGCCATTCAGCGTCCATGTGTGCTTTGCTTCCCGAGTCGACTCCTTGTCCTCCATTGTTCACCTCTCCTAACAGCTCTATGCATACATGCATCTGGAACAGGCCCAAGCTGTTCTTCCTCCTCACTCATATCAGCTTCCAAAGGCAGTTGCCTCTCCGGTGGCTGGGAAATGTCGGACAGCCCTGGCTCTATCTCTGCATCCTACACAGAGCATCCATCAAAGCCTCCCCCAGGCTCCAGAACTGGCCCAAGTTCCTCCCCAACCTCCTTATCATCCGAGTCTGCCACCAGCTCCACAGGCAGCTGGCGGGCCACAACACATACTAGCTAATAGACAATAATAGTCAATTGATTATATCCTATTCATTTGTATCCATGGAATAAGATAGTATTCAGATGCTGTGAGACTATTCTATTCTGTATATTTTAGCCATAGACCATTAAACAAAACATGCAGTAATAGTCTCATTCACACATAATGTTATGCCATAACATATGGGTGTAAGCCAAAAGCAAACAATGACATTATAGATAAGCATTATATTTGAACCCTATCTAAATAACCTTAGATACTAGCTTTGGTTGCTGGTTGTAGCAATATTCTGACAACATTTTCCAGTTTTTTGTTATCTCGGATAGAGTGATTCATAGTAAACTCCCCCGTAAACTACATTCTCCATTCCTTTTTTTTTTCTTTTATCAGTCCCCCAAATGGAAGTATTTTAATAATTGTATATATTCTGAACCTATTTCAAGATGTAGGCTATTAAATATTGCATTAAAGCTGAACACAAAGTTGAAATCTTTTAATACTCTGGTGTGTTTATAAATGTGAGCCTACTCATCTGTTTTGTGTATGAAATAACATTTTACAAGATGTGCCTGCAAGATAGAAAACTGAGATATCTTTGTATCTAACTAAGTTTTTTAATTAACTCTCAAATGTAATGAAGATTTGTATTGAACTTTGGTATATGAATTTGCAAATCATTTACTCATTTTAGGCTTCTTTTAATTAGCTTGTATGAAACAGATTGTTCCCCAAAATGCATAATATTACAGCCAACAACAGTTTTACTTAGTTGAGATTTATTTACTTTGCCATCCTTGAGGCTCAAGCAAGATTACCTTAATTGAAAATTACAACTGAATCGAAACTACTCACTTCAAGTTTCTGCAGCATTTGTTCATAGTTCAAGACCCCCTTACATTTTCGATGGTGTTTCAAGCTGTTTGTGAACTTGTTTGGGTACTTTTGATGGTATTAACTCTTTTGTTCTTCCTCCTCTTGCTTTCTCTTAATGTTTTCTTTGTCACCATTGTTCCAGACATTACATGCCTTTGTTGTTGCTTAATCAACCTGTCCATCTTTTATGATGAACAGGAGAGGCTCTTCTTCAAATACATTTGATAGACAAAGGCAAAATCTTAGAACAGTCTTGCTCCTGAGTAAAACTGGTGTTTGCCTGCCATTATACTGTAAAATGGAATATCCTCTTTCAGGGACAATATGCCAATCAATCCCAGTTCCAATGCCTTCATGTTCTGTCATGGGTATTTTAATATTAATATTTCCTACAAATTGGTCAGTGGGAAGTAGGAGGTATTGGTTGGATGTATGTACTGCGCTGAATGTATAAATCTTTTGGGTCTTTTACAAAGCCCAATTGCATCACAAAGACAATTAAGACATAGCACTTACATGTTAAGCACTTACAATTAAGACATAGCACTTACATTCAAGTGCTAGTCTTCCTATTTGAATGGGAGAGAAGGAAAAGAGAAAACCAAAATTTCTTATTTCTTCTTTTCCCTTGCCTGTAAATATATGTGATACTCTTTTCTATTTGTAAGATCAGATGATGAAAAAATATATCTCTCTTCAAATGAATGTTCCTTTCCCCCATCTCTAATTTGTTCTCTTTCTATTGCTTACACCAACCAATAGTAACTTAGGATATAGATGAAGAAAGTATAGTTGGTTAGCTGAGAAATGCTTTATTGGGATTCTATACAACTAATTGATTCCCCCCCCCATCTCTTTTGCATCTGTTCCTCATATTTAATGTTTCCAACGCCAGAAGAAGAGTGTCTATGGAGGTTCTCAGTCATCCAGGTTATGGTTGTCCCAAAGGTGCTTTTTCAAAAGGCAACTGGACTTTGTTTTTTCTTGAAGACATTTCACTTCTCATCCATGAAGCTTCTTCAGTTCTGTTCAGTTCAGTTCTCCAGTCAGACAAAAAAAATTAAATCTAAAGCATATCTGATCTCTTTGGTTGAATGAACAAGCCAACTTGATACAATTTACTAGATTCCGTCAAATAATGACTGTGGCTGTATGTTGACTACCAGCGTCACAGACATACACCCTAGATACCTGCCTCGCAGCTGTGTTATCATAGCAAAAGTACTTATTCCAGTGGTCAGTATTACAGAAATATCAGTCATGGGTGCTTGTAACTACCTACAAACTGAAAGAATTTTCTGAAAAACAAATGCCTCCAGATTCTTGTTTGTAGAAGGAAAATATCGAATGAAATCTCCTTTAGATATAATGGTATCTTACGGTGCAGTGAGGAAGTATAGTATGAAACCTGCTGTGACAGGTTTACAAAATCCTTGGCTACTAAAAGGCACATACCCACTCCAACCTGGACTCCATATACAGTCTTTTGAGATAAATGAAGGAGGCTTTTATCCAAGTAAATGGAGTTTCAGTTTGTTCAATCTAAGATCAGGAGCCGAGGTGGTGCAGTGGTTAAAGTGCAGGACTGCAGTTCAGCAGTTCAGCTGTTCAAATCTCACCAGGCTCAAGGTTGACTCAGCCTTCCATCCTTCTGAGGTCGGTAAAATGAGGACCCAGATTGTTGGGGGCAATATGCTGAACCCTGTAAACCGCTTAGAGAGGGCTGTAAAGCACTATGAAGCGGTATATAAGTCTAAGTGCTATTGCTATTGCTGGAAGGGGTGAATCCAACTACTTTGGAGAAGGGGAGGGGTCAAGCTATTTTCCAAAGCACTTGAAGGATGGAGAAGAAACAATGAATGGAAACTAATCAAGGACAGAACCAACCTAGAACTAAGGAGAAATTTCCCGACAGTGAGGAAAAAATAACCAATGGAATGACTTCTCTCCAGAAATTATGGGTTTTTAAGACGAGATTAGACAGCCATTTGTCTGAAATGGTATAGGATTTCCTGCTTGATCAGAAGGTTGGACTAAAATAACTCCAAGGTCCCTTCCAAAGCTGTTATTCTGTTACTTACTTTTTGGTTGGTGCTGTGCTTTTGCCAAAGAGAAGTGAGCTGATTGGCTGAAAACTTGAAAGAGACATATTTCCATCTCTTTAAAGTACACAGTGGTAAGATTATTAAAAAGACCTGCATTGGCTTCTACCAGGTATTGTAATTGGCAATTTGTAGCTTCATCCATCTGTCTTTCAACTGGGGTTTTGAGAAAAGCTATATCTGCCATGGCAGTTATTTTATGAATAACAAAACACATGTGCACAAGAATCATTTTGGACACACATTCACATTTGCTCAAAAATCCCTCGGATCTCCAAGTTTGCCTATTTCTGCATATCGGGGTAACACTGAAAATTTATCTAACCAAAACATATTGGCAAGTTGCATTATAAAACCTGTAACCTTTTTTAAGATACACTTCATTGCTTTTGTGTAGCAGAAAAGAAAAGAAAAAGATACAAGAGTAAAAACAGGGGGAGGGGAATATTTGAAAAGAGGAAGTACATATTATTATACTATAGATATATGAAAAGCAACACAATTTTTAACACAGCATTAAACCTGGATCATATGGAATTATATTAGTCAACCTTTCTATAACATTTATATATAAAAAAACAATTCCTAAGCACAGACCAAACATGTATCATCAATCCAATATCATAAATCTGGTGTAACACTAAATTACCACCATAAAAGAATAATCATTTTTTGTTATACTCCATGCTTAGAAATCCATAATTCTTCACACAAGCTGATAAGTTCCAAATCTGAGATATCTAATTCAGTATCACAGTCATATATTTAGTTCATTTAACTCATTTCACAACTATATTAATAATTCCACAGACATTAAACCAAGATAATATATGCCCATATCATGAATACATTTGAATACCTTTTCTGGTTTTGTTGAATTTGTTATTTTCCTTTTATTGATTTTTAATTTTTGTTCGCAATTAGAATTAAGATTTGCTGGTATCCTGGCACTTTGCACACAATTTCAAGCAATTGATGGTGCAAAATTATAAAGCAGAAACAAAAAGAAACATGAAGAGAAAAACATCTAAGAAAAAAACAAGATTGAGATTCAGCAGAAAGGAAAACCCAAATAAAGCAAGGGTGAAATGACTTCTAAGCCAATCCATTGTGTGTTGAATATATATTTTCTCCTCTACCAAATTATTTCCCTCATGATGCAAAATAGAGATCACCTCATGTCCTACTTTCTATCTCTATTCTTTTGCTGCTGCTTATATAGACGTGTCAAAGCTGAAATAACGATAGGCCACTCCGTTTGAGACTGTCAATGTTTATATATTGTCTCCTGCGGCTCTGAAAAGTTGTGTCCGATTGATTGATTGATTGATTGACTGACTGACTGATTGATTGATTGATTGCAAATTTTTGGTTGTTATTAACATCTATCTGTGCCACTGGGAATCTGAAAGTAAATGCTGAACAAGAGAAAGATGGCTGGGTGACTTTGGGCCTTTGACTTTGACTTTACTGTGGTAAAAATAGGAGATGAAAGTGTATTGTGTATGTTCTCCACTTTGAATTACTTATAAAAGCAAGAGGGCAAATGTAATAAAAGCAGGAAAAAATCAAATCAATTAATGAATAAATAAGTGCTTGCTTTTATCATTCATAAGGTGAGGGGAAGGAAGGGGAGGTGAGGGGATCTTTTGCACTGAGTTTCTATTAAATCCTGAAAATCTACAACCAGTCCCAGTCACAGCCAGTAATTTGTGATTGTGTCACCTCTGACGAGATAGCTGACTATATAAATTTGATATATACATAATATTACAATTTGTTGCTGCTGTTATAACAATCATTAAAAAGTGAGGTCGCTGTCTTTTTTTATTTGCAGTGCATGACTGTGAGCAGCTCCAAAAATAAAAGTGTCATTGAAAAATTGTAGGTATTAAAATGTTTATACCTTTGAATCTTCTTTCCCAGCCCTCAAATGAGCACATTCCTGAAAGAAGCAGTACTCAAAGAGCAGATATTTTTGTAAATTGCACTTCCATTGAGGACTGCTCTCAATGTATAGTCCTCAATGGAACTGCATCTACATGGAAGGAAGTATGCAGTGAGGTAGGCCCAGTACTTTTCAATGTCTTCATCAATGATTTGGATGATGAAATAGATGGGGAACTCATCAAATTTGCAGACAATACCAAGCTGGCAGGAATAGCCAACACTCCAGAAGATAGGCTTAAGATATAGAAGGATCTGGACAAACTTGACCATTGGGCGCTATTTAACAAAATTAAATTCAGTGGTGCAAAAAGTGATTGGTGATCGGGTTCAGGGAATTTTCATTGTATCCTCACTTTAAGGCAGATTCATGAAATGAGAGTTCCCTGGGAGTTGGGTGGTATACAAATCTATTTAAATAAATAAATAAATAAATTTAAATAAAATGAAGCGGGAATCATTTTGAAAGGACAAATCAGATGTGAATTAACATTGAAGTTTTGGTGGTGCTTAATCAATTTAGGGCAGAGGTCTTCAAACTTGGCCACTTTAAGACTTGTGGACTTCAACTCCCAGAATTCTCCAGCCAGCTATGAAGATAGGCTTAAGATAGAGAAGGATCTTGACAGACTTGAACATTGGGCGCTATCTAACAAAATGAAATTCAATGGTGAAAAAAGTAAGGTTCTACATTTAGGCAAGAAAAACAAAATGCACAGGTACAGTATATGTGGTACTTTGCTCAATAGCAGTAACTATGAGAGGGATCTTGGAGTCCTAGTGGACAATCAGATAATTAACCAGCAGTGTGCTGCAGCTGCCAAAAAAGCCAACACAGTTCTAGGCTGCATAAACAGAGGGATAGAATCAAGATCACGTGAGGTGTTAATATCACTTTATAATGCCTTGGTAAGGCCACACTTCTAATACTGAATCCAGTTTTGGTCCAAAGATGTAAAAAAGATGTTGGGACTCTAGAAAGACTGCAGAGAAGAGCAACAAAGATGATTAGGGGACTGGAGGCTAAAACATATGAAGAATGGTTGCAGGAACTGGGTACTGTATGTCTAATTTAATGAAAAGAAGGACTAGGGGTGACATGATAGCAGTGTTCCAATATCTCAGGGGCTGCCACAAAGAAGAGGGAGTCAAACTATTCTCCAAACCACCTGAGGGCAGGACAAGAAGCAATGGGTGGAAACTAATCAAGGAGAAAAGCAACCTAGAACTAAGGAGAAAATTCCTGACAGAACAATTATTCAGTGGAACAACTTGCCTCCAGAAGTTGTGAATGCTCCAACACTGGAAATTTTTAAGAAGAGTTTGGACAACCATTTGTCTGAAATGGTATTGGGTTTCCTTCCTAAGCAGGGGCTTGGATTAGAAGACCTCCAAGGTCCCTTCCAACTCTTGTTATTCTATTCTATTCTAAACTGAAAGTAAAAAAGGAAAATACTTATTTATTTATCAAAGGTTTTTTCCCTTTCTACTAGCTCATTGATAAAACCTCAACTATAACAGTCTTAACCTCTTCTCAGGATGGCAAGTTCTCCTGTAAAAAGAGAGTTTCTCCTCCCTAGGATATCTCCACTCTTGTATTATAAAAGTAATATTAAGAACCGGTACATGAGAAAAACAAATCCATAGAAAAAGGACTGTAATAAATCAAAGAACAGCTTCCGCAAGCATTTAATCCCACTAATACCTTCTTTAGGAAACTATTCTCCATAACAATGTTTTTTCTCCATAATAGTAGGTAAGCAAGAAAATGAAACACTTTTTTTTATCCTCTTGCAACTCGTTTCCCCACCACCACCACCATCAAAAGGTCAAATCATCAGCTTTGCCTTCCAGCAATTGGGTTTTTCTCATACTGGAATGCAAATTTCATGTTAGGATTAAATAGGAACTATTTTTGAACGTCTATTAGAGCTTAAGCTCCAGTTAACATAGCAGCATGGCCTCTATGCAGATGGAAGAGGTGGGAAGTATATAAGGGTTAGCAAAATCCCTGGTCTGTGTGATGTCCATTTCATTGCCACCTGTGTCCATTTCTGCTTCAGGCAACCTAGTTATCAACTATCACCAGCTGGGCTTACATTCCTTTTTTTTAAAAAAAATGTGCACATGGGAGAGGGAAGATTAAAAAGCTGCGGATATTATGGAAGTGTTCATAACAAAAATTTGTACGGCAGAAAAAGTTGAAAATGACAATGCATATGAATTTTAATAGATGATAGATAGATAGATAGATAGATAGAGAGAGAGAGAGAGAGAGAGAGAGAGAGAGAGAGAGAGAGAGAGAGAGAGAGAGAGAGAGAGAGAGAGAGAGATGATTGATGGATGGATGGATTGATTGATTGATTGATAGACAGACAGACAGACAGATATAGATATAGATATAGATATAGATAGATGATTGATTGATTGATTGATTGACTGACAGACAGACAGACAGACAGACAGACAGACTATAGATATAGATATAGATATAGATATAGATATAGATATAGATATAGATATAGATATAGATATAGATGATATAGATGGATGGATGGAGGGATGGAGGGATGGATAGATAGATAGAGATAGAGATAGATATATTTATTTTTTTATTTTTTATTTTTTTTATTATTAGAGTTGGAAGGGACCTTGTAGGTCATCTGGTCCAACCCCCTGCTCAAGCAGGAGTTCCTACACCATTTGAGACAGATCTGGTCCAACCCCCTGCTCAAGCAGGAGTCCAGTCTCCTCTTGAAGGTCGCAAGTGTTGGGGCTCTCACAACCTCCGCTGGCAAGCTGAGGTAGATGATAGATAGATAGATAGATAGATAGATAGATAGATAGATAGATAGATAGATAGATAGATAGATAGATAGATAGATAGATAGATAGATGCACACACACACACACACACACACACACACACACACACACACACACACACACACACACACACTGAATGGAGCGGAGCGCTTACTGAATGGAGCTGAGCGCTTACTGGCCAGATGCTCTTCCTGACACCTATGTGGAGTTCGCAGCAGAAACGTTCTCTTTGCGCTCTGATAGAGAAACAGCTGTTGCTGCCTAGGATTGAACTTCAGCCTCCTGAGTGTAAGGCGAGTGTCTTCACCTCTAGGCCACCACGCAGCTCAAGTTTTATTTTTCTAACTAGCAATACAAAATTGAAAGAATGCAATATGTAAAATGTTACAACACTAATATTGCCTTGATCAATACAGGCATTCCACTTAACAGATGGGAAGGGCTGGCATCTAGTTCAGAATCTCCACAGCCAGTTCTCTGACCTGGATCTTGAAGTGCGAACACAATGAAGCTTCTGATTGGCCAACCCTTTCAAGGTCCTGGACTATTAAAGTTTGGGGTCAAAGCAGGGGTGAAATTCAGCAGGTTCTGACAGGTTCTGGAGAACCGGTAGCAGAAATTTTGAGTAGTTCGGAGAACCGGCAAATACCACCTCTGGCTGGCCCCAGAGTGGGGAGGGAATGGGGATTTTGCGGTATCCTTCCCCTGCCACGCCCACCAAGCATGGTAGGGAAAAATTTTGAATTTCACCTCTGGGTCAAAGTGACCTTCTACTAGACCCCAAACTATAATAGTCCAGGACCTTGAAAGGGTTGGTCAATCAGAGCTTCATTGTGCTTGCTAATTATATTGGGAGATATAGAACTTCTTTGTTTCCTGAACACTTGGATAAACTGTAATATTAAGTGAGAAAAATCTTGAGAAATGGGATGAAGAGATGCTGCCTAAGGAAGTGAAAGAGCATAGCCTGCAGCCACGTAATTGTCAGAGAAAGAGATTCAGAAGGGACCCTTCCTAATTTCTCAGACTATAAAGGTGATAGCCAGAGGTCTGTGCTTTCAGACTTGCAAGATTCTGTTAATGTAGCCTTATAATAAAGTAGAATTAGCTCACCTGGTCATGTCTAATGTCTGATCTATCTGAGAAGGCTGACAGTGACCTAACCGAGGAAAAATAGAATACTTTATTGGCCAAGTGTGATTGGACTCACAAGGAATTTGTCTCTGGTGCATAAGCTCTCTGCGTACATACAAACAACAAAGTAATATAGTCATTATAATGATACAAAAAAAAAGATCCAATATATTTCACTTTCCACATCTGAATTCTAAAAACAGGGAGAGGAACTAGCTATTGGAGCTAGAACATGAATGGCCTTCTAAAATTTTCTATCCAATTTGTGGAGAGAAAGAAAAAATGGGTAAATCATTTATTTGGTTTTCTTCAGGGGAAGGAGAAATTCTCCAATCCTTTCTCAAGGAGGGGGACATCCTTTCCACTGTTCATATCTTGAATTTGGAACCCAAAGAAGCTGTTGACCATTGGAGAGATTAACAAAACACAGGATATTGCATACACCGTTGACCAGCCCGGACTAAGTAAAGGCAAGAACACTCTGCTCTGCCCATGTGAATTGAACAAGTAAAAATATGAAAAAAAAATGTCCTGCACTAGACACTATATACCAGTGATGGCGAACCTTTTTTGGCTCGGGTGCCAAAAGGGTGCCCACACCCAAAATGCAATGCCCTCTTTCCCCCATGCATGCGCACAACCCCCATGCTGCCCCCCCTTGCGCATACGCACAGGCTTCACTGAAGCCTCCGGACTTCCGGTAGGCCTGTTGGGGTGTTTTTTGCTCTCCCCAGGATTCGGGAAAGTCTCCTGAAGCATGGGGAATGGCGAAAAATGGCCCAATGGGCCAACCAGAAGTTCTGAAATGAAACGGAAGTGGAGCTACCCTACTACTTACCTTCAGATAGTTGCAACCAAGCCTCACAAACCTCGGCCCATTTCTTCTGCAGCCAGTAAGGCTTTCCTGGAGGCCTCTATAGCCTTCAGAGGCCTTTCCTAAAGGCCTTTCCTGAAGGCCTCTAGCCAATAACAGAGCTCTGGATCGATCTTGAGCTCTCTTATCGGCTGCAGAGGCCTTCAGGAAAGCCTTGCCAGCTGCAGAAGAAATGGGCCGAGGTGTGGGAGGCCTGGCTGCAACTGTCCAAAGCCAAAGAAGTTCCCGAAGACCTCTGACAGCTAAAAGGAGGCTGGGGGTGACGCACACAAGTGAACTTCCAGTTGACCCATTGGGCCATTTTTCGCCATCCTCAGGGTTCAGGAGGCTTTCCTGAAGCCTGGGGAAAGCGAAAATGGCCAAAAAGAAGGCCAAAAATCAGCTGGCCAGCATGTGCATGCACACTGGAGCTGACATAGGGCAACACTTTGTGTGCCCTCAGATATGCCTCCGCATGCCACCTGTGGCATGCGTGCCATAGGTTCACCATCACTGCTATATACAATGTCAATAACCTCATCCCATCAGTCTTCAGACTTTCCACTTTGAAGAAGAAGGGAGACTTCCTTCTTGCTCCCAGAAGAGCCGCGGGTGGTGCAGTGGTTAGAATGCAGTACTGCATGCTGACTGACAGTTGACTGCAATTTGGCAGTTCAAATCTCACCAGCTCGAGGTTGCCTAAGCCTTCCATCCTTCCGAGGTGGGTAAAATGAGGACCCAGGTTGCTGGGGGCAATAAGCTGACTTAGAGAGGGCTGTAGAGCACTGTGCTTAGAGAGGGCTGTAAAGCACTGTGAAGTGGTATATAAATCTAAGTGCTATTGCTATTGCTATTTGTCTGTATAGGACTTGAAAAAGCAACTATAATAGCACAAAATTTCTGATTGCATACAGTAGAACAGGGGTGGCCAAACTATGGTTCTTTGAATGGATGAAGGCTATAGAGGCCTTCAGGAAAGCCTTGCTGGCTGCAGAAGAATCGGGCCGAGGTTTGTGAGGCCTGGTTGCAACTATCTGCATGGCTGGCTCAGGAATTCTGGGAGTTGAAGTCCACAGGTCCTCAAAGAACCATAGTTTGGCCACCCCTGCAGTAGAAGAATATACCACATTTCCTGAACCACAGTTTGTACTTGATCTGTACAGTACCAAGGATTACACATCTAAAATAATACAGGAAGTCATAACAAGACTAAATTTTATTTCTTTTATAATTTAACTTTTGATTAAATGGTTAATATGATTGCTGGACTGATTTCAAGAAAAGCTAAGAAGGATTGGATTTGTTTTAGCTTTAGAACCATAGTCATTTATACCTTGAGTAAGAACTCTTGGTTGATTTGTTCAATGAAGCTTTTTTCCTGGGTTGTTCGCAATATTTTCAGGTGTCTTCCCCAACATCAAAGTTCAAAAGTTCAAAAAAAAACCAACAACAACCTTTTGGAGAAGTGCTCCAAAGAGCAACCTCTTGCATGTGCATCCAGTTGGCATGACAGAAAAGAGCACACAAACCCTATGGGCATTCTTAGAATAAAATCATGAGGCATGTCTGCATTCTGATCTTATTTCCTTGGAAATGTGCCCATCTGTTCAAACAAAGAAAAAGAAAATTAAACTATGAATGCTAGAGAGGCAGCTATGGTACTTTTATACAACCAACAAGCTATTTTGTGAAAATATCTGTGATGGGCACTTCAAATTCTAAACATGAGCATTGCCATGCATACACACAACCAGATTTGAAAACAAGATGGCTAGTGAATACACTAAGGTAGTTTTAGTGGCTGGCCCACCAATGTGACCTCTTCCCAAAAATCAACCTGCACCAATCAGAAACCAGTTCAGTTAAAGACCAATCAGAAGTCAGAATATCTGGCTGTAAACACAGGAGCCCAGTCATTTCTTGTGGTCTGCATAGCACACTAGTTTACCTTTGAAGATGCCAGCTCCAGTTGCTGTTACAATATTTTGTATTGTATTGTATTGTGTTGTATTGTATTGTATTGTGTTGTGTTGTGTTGTGTTGTATTGTAGGATGTTAAAATATCCTACAAAGTCCTCCACTCTTTTACTCGCAACAGAATTCCTTATTCTACCAGACTTGAAATTTTAGGCTTAGACAACTTAGAGCTACGTCGCTTTCGATCTGATCTAAATGTAGTTCATAAAATCATCTGCCACAATGTCCTACCTTGATTTTTTTTATTTTTTATTTTTTATTGTGGTGCAGGTTGATTTTTGACCTCTTCCCAAAAATCAACCTGCACCAATCAGAAACCAGTTCAGCTAAAGACCAATCAGAAGTCAGAATATCTGGCTGTAAAGACAGGAGCCCAGTCATTTCTTGTAGTCTGCATAGCACACTAGTTTACCTCTGACGATGCCAGCTCCAGTTGCTGTTACAATATTTTGTATTGTATTGTATTGTATTGTATTGTATGGTATTGCATTGCATTGCATTGCATTATTCTTAAACAACGTCTGAGTTCAGACATCATACAAAGCTAGGTCAAACCAACCACATTACATCTTAGTATGTTCTTTGAACCCAGTCTACGTAGGCAGGCAGGCACATTAATGGGAAGAGTTGAATATTATTTACAATGATCTTTAGAGGCAGCCTGTACATAAATAAAAAGTTTGGGTTTTTGCAGCAGATTTGCAAAAAATCAGTCATGCTTATCAGAGACTATGTTGCTTCAGGAACAAATCCTGCATTGGTATATCCCCATGTATTTTTTAGATTTCCATTTTTACAGAAAGCCTAAGCATAATTTTTTTCATGGAGCTGACCACAGAGAAAACATATTTCTTGGTCTAGATGGGTCTGTAGCTTAAGCTGGAACATCCGTGATATGTGTTCAACTATTTTGATATGTAATTCAGGCTCACTTCTTTAAATCACATCGCTGCTCCTAAATCATTGTCAGATCCCTATCATGACACTGCCATTTCTGTGCGGAGGGGGTGCTTTCTTGGACGAGATGAGAGGCAGACCTTACAATCATATTATTTTGACATAAAACCAAAATAGGACAATAGTGGAGCAAGTTCTAACATACGTAGATGTCTCTTTTATCAGTGTTTAATTTCAACATGATACAGTATGGTTGACAGCAAACCATTTTGTAAATGTTCCTTGAGGTATCCAATAAACATGAAAAAATCTTTTTTAAAAAAGAACATCCATGCCATGTGTATCGGGGCGGGTTGCTCACTTACCTCGCTGCTGGAGCCATGCACATGCATCTCCACGCTTTGGGGGTGCGCACGCTCGCTATGCACGTGCGCCCCTCGCGCGATTTTGCTTCTGCGCATGCGCAGAAGCAAAATCACCCGAAAATCACCGAAAAAAATGGCGATGCACCGGGTGGACCAGCAGAGAGGTCTCCGGAGCGGTTGCGAAATCCGCCGCTCCCTATGGAGCTACGTACCGGGCAGCTCCGGCAGGAACCCACCTCCGATGTCTGTGTGTGTGAAAAAACAAAAGGTGGTAACCATAAACTGTGTGAATAATCATGCAACTGCAGCTCCCATCTTGACTAAAATTTATTTTTATTTATTTATTTGTATCCCGCTTTTATTATTTTTACAAGTAACTAAAGCTGCAAACATATCGAACATACCTTCCTCCTCTTATTTTCCTCACAACAACAACCCTGTGAGATAAGTTGGGCTGAAAATGACTGGCCCAAGGCAACCCAGCTAGCATTCATTATTAAGGCAGGACTTGAACTCACGGGTCGGATTCAGCCCGCGGGCCTTGAGTTTGACTCCTCTGATGTAACCCAACACTCTACCCCAGTGCAAGCATCTGCTACACTGTTCTCAGTGAACGTCCTTGATGGCTTACCTCTATGCGAACACTTTCAATGAAAGTCCACCACTTTCTGAGACAATCTATTCCATTGTCGAACAGCTCTTGCAATTAGTTTCCTTGATGCCCAATCAAAATTGACTTCCTTGTATTTTATATCCATTGTTTCTTCTCCTTCTGGAATAATGCTGAACAATTCTGTTCTACCTTCTACAGATATTTGAAGAAACCATCATCTCTTCCATGACCTTCTTTTTTTTTCCCCAAGCTAAACATATCAACAACAATTCTCCAAGAATTCCTCCTAAATTTTTCTTTCTAGGCATGTCATCCTGTGAGAAAAATAATTAAGCAGGAATCCAGATTATGAACAATATATACAGAGTTTATTTCTCTTTGATCAAAGGGCTTCTACATGGTCAGAATCCATGACACAAAATAGAGACCCCGTCACTATCCAGAAACATGGATTTATACAAAATAGCAATAGCACTTTTCTTATATACCGCTTCATAGTGCTTTACAGCCCTCTCTAAGCGGTTTACAGAGTTCAGCATATTGCCCCCAACAATCTGGGTCCTCATTTTACCCACCTCGGAAGGATGGAAGGCTGAGTCAACCTTGAGCCTAGTGAGATTTGAACAGCTGAACTGTTGAACTAGCAGTCAGCCTGCAATGGCTGCATTTAACCACTGCACCACTTCAGCTCCTGACTCCACCTTACTCCTCCCATTCTCCTCACATCATATCATCCAACCTCCATTATGTAACATCCTAACACAGTATCCACAACATAGGAAAAATACCCAGCATAGGAAAAGAACAGATTCATCATTCTGACAGCTCCACACTTCCTCTCTTTCTGTGTGAACCTGTGCATTCCCATTAGCTCATTCCCTGCAAAAGAGAAAAACATTTCCTCTCTCTCTGTTCCCACAAAATTGGTAAAAACATATCCTGTTATCTGAGGAAGGTGAAAATGAGCTGACATCCATAAAATACATTTTTGTCCATTACAAATATCTTTCAAAATGGTTGCACTATGGTTCTTTTTACATGTCTAATTTTAACAAAAATAAATTCATTTCTCACACATCCACTTTCTTGCTTGCTTCTGGACACACTTCCATTTGTTAACATACATTCTAACGTGCAGAGTCCAGACTGGATGCAAATTCTAGCTATGCTTTGACTAGGGGTGGGCTTCAAAAAATTTAAAAAAGGGTTCTCTGCCCGGTTGCTGGGTGGCCGTGCCCATGGTGAGCGTGGCCTAGTCGGCCTCCTGCACCACGGCTGAGGGGGGGGGCTTTTTGCCCTCCCTGGGCTTCAGAGGCCCTTGAGCCTCCGGGAGGGCGAAAATGGCCTCCCTAGGCTCCAGAGGCCCTCCGGAGGCTGGAAACAGTTTCCAGTCTTCCTGAATTTCTGGTAGGTCCATTTTTCACCCTCCCTGAGCCTCCGCATGCGCCCTGCACTCACCTTCATCCAAAATGGGCCGCGTGGGGACTCCTGGAAGGGGCGGGGTGGGGTGGGTGGGGCTAGCAGGAGTGGGATTTGCGGGTTCTCTGAAATGCACAGAATCTTAGCTAGAGGTTCTCCCGAACCCCTATGAACCCCCAGCAGCCCATCCCTGGCTTTGACCCATGCAGAATAGAAGGAAGTTATTACTCCCTGGGGCTGTATTTTGGTAGCCTAGAACTGCTTATTTTCTTGTTGCAATTGGCATCACACTGTTCAGTTGGTGAGCCATTAAGATACCTGGAATCCATTTGTACACACTGCTTGCTGAAAACATGAAAAAAAAGTATTAAATTAATCCCACCAGAGAATGAATGGAAAGGGAAAGTAAGGAAAGAGGATTTGGTAGCTGCTTGGAACAGACTGAAAATAATTATGTGACAGTGCTGTAGAAATGTATGGAGTTAGACTAATGGAAACTATAGAAAGGATACTTGACTGTGCATGACGAATATACATATAAGAACACAGATTGCTGCAAAAAAAATGAAGATGAAAGTTAGTGTGTAAAGTCTGTAGAAACAGAACACCAGCTGCAAAGAATGCAGTAAAAGAGAGCATGGTACAATTAAGATTAAAAGAAGAAGAGAAAATGCAAAGCAGTTTTGATGGGCAGTATTTGTCTCAGAACTGTGTAAGGAGGACTAAGCAAAAAGCATTCAACACATCAAATGCAATTAAAAATAAAAGTGATGATATGACATGGGATGAAGCTGAAGTGAGAGAAGGCTGGAAGGAATGTTTTAGAGATTTCTCAGAAGTGATAGGTCAAAGAGTGAAATGAATGCTATAAATACTATTATCCAAAAATTGATAGGAAGGGAAGGGAAGGGAGGGAAGGGAAGGGAAGGCAAAGATTATAGTAAGAATAGTTGGTTAAATCTGTCTTGGAGGATTTTGCTTCTCATCCAAGAAGCTTCTTCAGTTCTGGCTGAATGGTGGGTAAATTACCCTCCATTCAACCAGAACTGAAGAAGCTTCTTGGATGAGAAGTGAAACATTTTCAAGGGAAAAAATCAAGAAAGTCCAGTTGCCTTTTGAAAAGCACCATTAGGACAACCATGATATGGATGGTTGAGAATTTCCATAGACATCAAGCAATTAAATTACTTTAGCTATAGTTAAAATTAAAAATAATGTTCATATTAATGTTCATATGTTATAGACAAGTTTTCTCTTTTAGGCAAGAAAAACCAAATGTTCAGGTATAGAAAAGGTGGAACCTGGCTCAATAGCAGTAAATGTGAGAGGGATCTTGGAGTCCTAGTAGACAATCACTTAAATATAAACCACTAGTGTGCTGCAGCTGTCAAAAAAGCCAATGCAATCCTAGGCTGCATTATGTCTCAAGATCAGATCACAAGAAGTGATAGTACCACTTTATAATTTCTTAGTAAGACCACAATTGAAATATTGCATCCAGTTTCGATTGTCACAATATTAAAAAGATATTGAGACTCTGGAAAGAGTGCAGAGATCAACAAAGATGAACATACGAACATACGAAGAACGGTTGCAGGAACTGGGTATGTCTAGTTTGATGAAAAGAAAGACTAGGGGAGACATGATAGCATTGTTACAATATCTCAGGGGTTGCCACAAAGAAGAGGGAGTCAAGCTATTCTCCAAAGCACCTGAAGGCAAGACAAGAAGCAATGGATGGAAACTAATCAAGGAGAGAAGCAACCTAGAACTAAGGAGAAATTTTCTGACAGTGAGAATAATTAACCAATAGCAATAGCAATAGCACTTAGACTTATATACCGCTTCATAGTGCTTTACAGCCCTCTCTAAGCAGTTTACAGAGTTCAGCATATTGCCCCCAACAATCTGGGTCCTCATTTTACCCACCTCAGAAGGATGGAAGGCTGAGTCAACCTTGAGCCGGTGAGATTTGAACAGCTGACCTGCTGAACTGCAGTGCTGCACTTTAACCACTGAGCCACCTCGGCTCTTTGATGGAACCAATGGGAATAGGTTACCTTTAGAAGTTGTGGGTGCTCCAACTCTGTAGGCCTTTCGGAAAAGACTGGACAGCCACTTGTCCCGAATGGTATAGGATCTCCTGCTTGAGCACGGGATTGGACTAGGTCCTCCAAGGTCCCTTCTAAGTCTGTTATTTTGTTCTCTTCTACATGCAAGGAAAGGGAGACTAAAGCTGAATGTATACATCCAGAAACCAGTAGCTGCAACAAGACTATTTTTCAAAAATACCACAAAGAGAAATTTGAAAGAATTTTTTAAGGTCAATGGAATATGATACAAAATGCAAAACCTCTTCCCTAGGAAGATTTGTTTGGTTGATTTTGATCTGTTTTTGAACAAGCATCAATTGCAACCCCTAATTTCTACACAGCAGTGGCCCTGTGGTAATTTTAAAGTAGACTCTTTTTCAATTTGATGGTCTCCAGATGTTCACAGCTGGGTTGGCCTAAGTTGGAGCCTTTGGCAAGTTGCTCTTTAAAGCATCTCAGACCAAACTGGTGCTTTGTAATATATTGAACATGAGGCCTTCAGATTAGACCACCACCGGCCCTGAAAACCAATGCCTTTTCATGGGTATCCTTGGTGTTTACACACAACGTTACACAAAGAATGATAAGTCCCATACGACCTTGGAATCCTCTTTTATGGAAAGAAGAGAACGATGAAAGCGATGCTGGACTAGGCATACATACTGTAATTAGTGAGATTTTACTGAAAATAGATGTTACTGAAAATGACCTTTTCATAATAATGTAAGAAAGACTCAATGTCTCTCTGAGGCTTTCAGCGATAAAAAGTTATAGCCACACTCCAGCACAGTAAATTAAGCCTGAAGCTAGTCTTTTGTGAGCTAAAACCTCATTCTCTGTGAATACAAGCCAAAGTTGAGTTGTCAGGGAGTTCAATTGCAAGTTACAGCACACGCATCTTCTTATATGTACCACAATCTGTTTTATCCAGCTAAAGTCATTTCTTTAGAAAATTCAAATGGACCTCTCTTGGTTTCCAATTCCTTCCTTTCAAGTTGATTGTGCTTTGCAGTTTTTGATAATTAAGAATTATGCAAAACTTGACGAAGAACGAATCATGCTTTTCAGAAAATATGCCAGCAATCCTAGTTAACTAAATGGAAAACAGAGTTGCAAAGTTTTTGTGTTTTTTTTTTAATCTGCACTGTATAACCTTTAGGAGAAGAAAAGAGCCGATGTGTTTTCTGTGCAAAAAGACACTCAGATCTCAAGAAAATATCGGAAAGGTTAAAACTTAGCTAATCAAAAAAGTTTAAAGAGAATATACATCTGAGAGAATTGGAGGCAGCCCAGAATCATTGATTGAGATGGATGGCTACCGAAACTGGACAAATAAATAAACAAGTGCCAATTTTACATTTCAAAAGTAAGGTTTTCAGAAAGTAATTTCTGTTGGTTTAAGACAAGAAAAGACAATATGTAGCAATGTTACATTATGCTAATATAGTAGAGCTAATAATAGCAATAGCAATAGCACTTAGACTTATATACCGCTTCATAGTGCTTTACAGCCCTCTCTAAGCGGTTTACAGAGTTCAGCATATTGCCCCCAACAATCTGGGTCCTCATTTTACCGACCTCAGAAGGATGGAAGGCTGAGTCAACATTGAGCCTGGTTAGATTTGAACAGCTAAACTGCTGAACTAGCAGTTAGCTAAAATAGCTAAAGGAAACAAGACAAACAATTGGTAGGGCAATGCCACAGCCTGTTTTGGTAAAAGTATAATTACAAAGCAAATATTTACTATCGTGGTAATGTCTCTATTGCTCAAGAAATCATCCCTATGAACTGAGCCTAGCTAAGAAAAGGGGAAATTGAGATTGGATATGATTTTCAAGGATGGATAGATTCATAAGGAGAAGATAATATTTCCAATGTCTACTTCCAAAACATTTAGGACATTTGGATACAGATTTTTGATCCAAATGATTCTCTTCATACTCACCCATGGAGGCCTAATACGTTCCATCTTTGATT
Organism: Diadophis punctatus similis; assembly: GCA_023053685.1. Taxonomy (NCBI): domain Eukaryota; kingdom Metazoa; phylum Chordata; class Lepidosauria; order Squamata; family Dipsadidae; genus Diadophis; species Diadophis punctatus. Next base: position 7,833,465 of record JALIGW010000003.1, on the reverse strand, counting down.
GGTGGTTCTGAAGAATGTAGGAACAGTAGGGATCCAATGACGATTTTATTTAATGATTTAATTTAATATGATTTTAAGCCTACAGTAATTTAGTTCAGAATCTCTTCTTGGAAACAGCATTCATGCCTGAAACATCTCAAATGCTCATAAAGGAGAAGGTAGATTTACACTGGATGGGAACAGGTTTTCTCCTTGCTTAATAAATAAGTAATTCAATAAATAAAGCTTATGATATACTGCATGTAGCTTTCAGTTTTAACTAACAAAGTCCAGAGGTTTTCAAGAAACCAGTTCTTTTTGCATTTTGAAGAGGATCAACCTAATTTTAATTTTTTGATTTTTTTTATAAATAATCTTTATTATGTTAAAAAAACTAACAAACATACAAACAAACATAAAAACATGTGTAAACATATGTATATACAAATAAAATATCAAATATCTTTGAAAATAGAAAACATTGAACATACATGTCAACCATCCCATCGACACTATCCTTTTACAGCCTAGTGATACAAAAACATGTTCATTCTATATAGTTATTGTTTACATCATTATCTTCCTTATATCTTCCAATATTTTCCTTATTCTTTTCTATTATTATATTATATTCAGTCTATTATCATTACGATAAAAACAATTTTCCCTTTTTCAACAATGGTTCTTTTGTTCAACTTGATTAATATTTTAAAACCTTGTAAAATTGTATATATTCCCATAATTTGTTCCGGTCTATGCGAAAAAGTAGACATTTGTTATTGTTTATACTGTCTTAGTTTATGACATATAAATATAGCAGTTTTTGATATTTATTTTGATTAAGCCAATTATACCACCTGTCCCAAGTTTTATAGAATTCAGAATCGTCTTTATCTTGCATTTCCAATGACATCCTACTGAGTTCTGCTATTTTATCTATTTATCTATTTTTTTGAATTATTATGAGTCAGAAGACTTAATTTTTCAAATATCGTGCTTTTTTCAAATTTGCAGCATTCTTTTCAGCTTTAAATATGTTAAAGATATTTAGGAAAATGAGTATGTGGCGGTAATACAATTAAAACCAACTGAAATATCAAATATGAGTTTTGCACTAAAATGATTGTAAAGCATATGTGCATTTTTCCTCTAACTTTCCCTTCGGTAGGGGTGAAAATCAGTAATAAATGCACTGATGCATTAATAGATTATTTTGTTATGGAAATGATATGAATTGCAAACGGTCTGATCCATATGTTCCTTACTCCCCCCAGTGGCAATCCCTGTGATTTTATAGTAGGAACATGAGCTTGTCAAGGCAAACAAAATGAACTTAGGTAGTCAAGCTGTGCAAGACAGCACAATACATTGAAATTTGTAGCAGCTGGAGAATATGTAGAACTGTTTTACAAACTTCTCTCTCGCACTGCTTTGCATTAGCTGTGTATTCATAATACTTTTAATTAGAATCATTCCCCCATGAATGGGAATTCATAGATAATGGTGTTGATACAACAATTCACTTCATTCAGGAAATGCATTCAGAGTTTTTCCTTATTACTTAGTGAAAACAAAAACAAATATATTCCTACACACACATACACACAAACCAGGGTTGGGTTCTAACTTACCTTGCTGCAGATTCGCTTCCTCCCACACCGCATGGGCGCACCTTGTGTGCACGCAAAAGCTTTGCTTGCACACGCATGCACAGTGCAAAACATACGAAAAAAAGCCCCCCAAAAAGCCAAAAACAAGATGGCGACCCATACGCAATGCCGGAAACTCAGCTTCCGCGCATGCGCAGAAGAAATTTTTTAAAAAACAAATCCCCCCCAAAAAAAATTCAAAAAAAGATGGCGGCCCCCATGGACCGGCACCAAAAGAACCGGTTCAGTGACATCATCATGACATCACCAGCAGTTTGCTACCAGTTGGGGCGAACTGGTCTGAACCGGGAGGAACCCACCTCTGACACAAAGACAAAATCTCCCTCTTAGTTCAATCATTAACTAAGTATTAATGAATCATTCTATATGTTGAGTCATTAACATGTAATGATTAAAGCAATTGAAGCAATAAATGTTTAATATTAAAATTCCCCCCTCTCTTTTCCTCCCTCTCTCTCTTTTTTTTCTCTCTCTCTCCCTCTCTCTCCCCCAGCTAGCTTCCCACAAGCAAAGTCAATGGAAGAAGCTGGATTTGCTTAATGACTATATGATTCATTTAACAATTTCATTGATTCACTCAACAACCCTGGTAAAAAAAGTTTGTAAAATCAGACGTGACTCCCTCAACAATTCTGGTCTCAATTGTGTTCATAAGTTGAGGGCTCTCTGTAAGCCAGACTCTATGTTTTGGTTTGGTAAAATAACTTATTTGGGTCTACAAAGGACTAGAAGAATTCTATTTGTAAACTGCACAGTCTTTCAAGAGGAGGCAGCTTACAAATTTATAACTAAATATAAATAATAAGGTAACACAAGGCATTTTGGCACACACCACTTGTGCTTTTTATATCGTTTCCATTTTATGAATATATGCAAGAGTCTTTTCACCATTCCCTAGAAACTGTGAAGCATGAAAAAGATATATAATAATGTACTGGCCTACTTTATCTTAACATAAAGTGTAAATTAAGAGACATCCATTCCAATAGAGGTTCTTCTCAAACTTCCTGCAACTACAAATTTCTAATATATCATTGGAAAAAGCAGGGATCATTTGAAACATTCCCCCCTTGATTTTGTCTTTAAAATCATTGGCATTGGGACTTCCGGTTTGGAGCGCTTCATCGCGGACGTCCCTTCGTCGGACGCCTTTCCGATCTTTGTTAAAAGCCGCCAGAACAGCTGTCTGGCGGCTTTGAAATCTCTTCCCCGGGCAAAGGGGAGAGATGAGAGCCTGACAGGTGGGGTAGAGCCCCCTCAGCGCCCTAGGAGCCATCTGGTAGGGCGCGAAGGGAGAGCTCCCCATGCAGCCTGTCTCCAGCTCCGAAGATCAGGAAACCTCTGCTTTTGCGGAGCTAGATGTCGCGACCAGCCGCTGCTTCAGGAATGGGATTTATAACTACATTTAAACTACAGAAGCAGACAGAGAGAAACAGGCGTGAAATGGGCAAGTACCGAAACCTCTTTTTTCCTTTTTTTTTTCAACTCCTGGGCAAGCTTTCACTTCGGCAAGAGAACAAAGGAAACAGAATAACAATATGGCGATTGAGAAGTGAAAGTGACTTTCGTTTTCCCAGAGGCTCTTTTTTTTTTCTCTTTCTCTCTTATGGAAACTTTTAACTTGGAAAAATGGTTTTTTCTCTCTCTGTCTCCTAACTCTGGATTAAAGTTATAATAGAAATATTTCCAATAATAAAAGACTACCTGATTTTTAAACTGGAAAGAACTTTAATCAGGCATCTGGCTTTTTTTCTTTTTTGTACTCTTTTGAAACACCAATGGCTTCAAAGTCTGGAAAGATTGTTTTGACTAAAAGAAATGACTATTCATCTGGATATATTTCTAAAATGCAACTTAACACTGAGCTAACACCTTCACAGCTTTTGACACCTGAAAATTTATTAAATAATTTAAAGATTATGAAACATAAACTTACTTTGGAATTTAATCAGAAAATAAGTGAGATAGACAAAAAAATGCAGGCTGCTTTGAAGAATATGAATCAACAACTCAGATTTGATGTGTTAGAGGTTTGCAAAGGCTTAGCAACAAATATTGAAGTTTTGGCAGAACGTATTGAAACAAATAAACAAGCTTTGGCAACTTCGGTGAATTACATAGATAAAATCCAAAATGATATTGCAAATTTTGAAAAAGAGGTCTTAATGACACAGTTCAGATCCATGGAAGTTGCTATAAGGATTAGAGGTTTGAAAGAAGGATTATATGAAAATTTAAAAGGCAGGATGGTTGACATATTGGATCAGGTGTCTGGAATTTCTAAAGTGGAATTGGCTACACAAATCGACAAAATATACAGAATCAATTCGTGGTACGCTAAACAAAAGCATTTACCAAGGGACATTGTCATATATTTTACCACAAGAGCTTTACGGAACAGAATTATACAAGCAACGTTTAACAATAATCTTATGGTGAATGGTCAGGAACTAAAGATTTGGAAAGAAATCCCCTCTAAAATGCTTAAAGCCAGAAAAAGCTATACTTTTTTGATTGATGAATTTAAGAGATTAAATTTACAATATAGATGGGAAGCGCCAGTTGGAGTGGCGGTGAAATTTTCTGGAAAAAGATACCGGCTCAATACGATAAAAAAAGCTACTGAATTTTATGTCAATGTTCTAAAGGCTGATATATCCAAGATTCCAGAGGAAGGATGTATGAAAATAAAAGAGGAGGAGGAGGGGAAGCCACCTTTGATGGATCAAAAGGAAATAGATTCAAAAACCCAAAAGGAGTGCCTGAACCAGATAGCTGGGGAAAAGGAGATGGAGGTCTGGGATCAGACGGGAGACGAGTCGACAAATTCGAATTTATTGAACTATTAAAAGATGAACTATCAAGATACAAAATGATGTGATGTTGAAATATATTGGACGAATAGAGACTAATATGATTGTATTTTTTCTTTTCCCTATCTAATGATTACCTATGCAATATTTAGTTAAGTTTTATATAATTTTGAGGTTATTTTTAATGTTAATAATATTAGATATATATAGTTTGTTGAAGATTTGTTTATTTTTCTTTTATTTTTCTTTTTTTGTTTATTGAAGTTAGTAAGTTAATTTAGAATAATATTATGTTATTAATATCATGACGAAATTTAATATTTGATGATCACTTATGTAACATTTAGTTAAGTTTTATCTTGGAGGTTATTTTTAATGTTAATAATATCAGTTTAAGATTCGTGTATTTTATATTTAGTTATTACTTATGTAACATTTACTTTGTATAAGATAGAGGACTGAAGGGAGGAGGGAGGAGGTTTGTTTGTTGGTATTGTTAAAGAGTTTTCTCTTTCTTTCTTTCTTTTTTTTCTATTTTTTGTATCTTTACTATTGTATACAAATGCGATATATTAGCAGTGTATAATCTGGAGTTGAAGTTTTTTAAAAATAGTGTTCTTTTTTTTCTTCTTTTTTTCTCTTTTTATTAACAATTTAAATTTATTATTATGCCCTGTATTATCTCTGGGAAGTCCGGGGGGGAGGGGGGGAGGGAAGGGGGAGGGTTCGGGGGGGGGAGAAAAAAACAAAAATGTTTGTACTTTATATTTAATATTTTGCTACTACCTATGTAATTCCGTACTAATAAAACTTTTTGAATAAAAAAAAAATCATTGGCATTCACATTTTTGGTGACCAAAATAATATTCTCATCCCCACCATTTCAAAACGCCCCTTTAAAGTAGATTTAGAAGTGTCTGCAGAAGAATTTAAAACATCAGGATGGTGGCCAGGTCCCCTGTTAGATATCCCTAATGGAAACAACTTGAGACAGGCTTTGAAGTGGGAATGGGCTTCTTGGGGGTCTCTAAGAAGGTGAGGCTGAGGCAACAAGCAGGCACTGGCTTGTGAATGTGAGGAGGCTACAAAGTCATAGATTAACAGAGTTGGAAGGGACCTTATAGGTCATCTAGTCTAACCCCCCGCTCAAGTAGGAGACCCTACACCATTTCTGACAAATGGCAGTCCAATCTCTTCTTGAAAGTCTCAAGTGATGAAGCTCCCACAACTTCCGAAGGCAAGCTGTTCCATTGGTTGATTGTTCTCACTGTCAGAAAGTTCCTCCTTATTTCTAGGTTAAATCTCTAAGTTCTGTGGACCAACCTCGGAGAATCTCTGTCCTATAATAAGACTGAAGTATTGAGAAGGAATAAACATGTAAGCCACAGACTGATTTTATTCACAGTGCAGCTTCTAATACCAAGGTAGGTACCTGCAGGGCAAGTTCTGCATTTGGCAGATTATTGACCAACGTGTGGGACCGCCGTGGAATAAGCCTTGCTACAAAGCTCAAAGTCTACCGAGCAGCAGTGCTAACTACCCTCATGTATGCCAGTGAGACTTGGACTGTATTCAGGAGGCATGCTAGGCAACTGAACCACTTCCACATGACCTGCCTTCGTAGAATTCTGAGGATACGATGGCAGGATAAGGTGCCAGACACAGAAGTCCTCTCCAGAGCAGGCCTGCCATCAATACCCACCCTGCTGATGAAAGCCCAGACACGCTGGGCAGGCCATGTTGCAAGGATGCCAGACCAATCGCATCCCTAAACAGCTCCTCTATGGTGAGTTGTCTAAAGGAAAGCGATCACAAGGGGGACAAAGGAAGTGATACAAAGACTCGTTGAAAGCCTCCTTCAAGTCCTCGATATTGACATCACCTCCTGGGAAACCCTGGAGTAAGCAGTTTTCATCGTATTGGCATAATCGTGTTTAATAGTATATTCCCAGTAGCTCAAGCTGTAGCTTACAGTTTTGATTTCAGTGATCACAGACTTTGATTCCGCATCAGACTCAGTTTCTCTGTTCCCATTGCACATCTAAGGTCAATGGAGCATGCTTTAAGGCAAAATGGGACTGGATTCTCTATTTATCCAACACACACATACACACACACACACACACACACACACACACACACACACACACACACACACACATACTGTGTATATATATATATATATATATATATATATATATATATGCCTTGTGAGAGACTAAAATATTGCCATAGCAACCACTTCCCTCTTATTTTGAAGAAAATTTGAAGAAAAAAGAAGCTTAAATTAAATTAAACTTTCATTGGCAATCCACAAATTTTGCATGATTGAAGTTCCAGATGCTTTTGCACAATGTGTGAAAAGGTTTTTGGTGGGTCCTAAGTATTCCATTTACCTTTCATTGTTCGTGCCAAGACCTTTGAAAGAAGCTATAGCAGAATCGGAAGAGAAGCAGAAAGGAGGGAGGAAAGGAAGAGAGGGAGAAAGATTTCAGGGATAGCTAAGTGTCTTTGTGTGTGTATTATAGGGATGGAAATTGATGCTTTAAGAATTATTTAATGCTTTAATCTCTGTCTCTATCCCTATCTCTATCATTTCTCTATCTATCTATCTATCTATCTATCTATCTATCTATCTATCTATCTATCTATCTATCTATCCATCCATCCATCCATCCATCCATCCATCCATCCATCCATCCATCCATCCATCCATCCATCCATCCATCCATCCATCCATCTATCTATCTATCTATCTATCTATCTATCTATCTATCTATCTATCTATCTATCTATGTAATATACAGGTAGTCCTCAACTTATGACCACAATTAGAACAGGAAGTTCCATCACTAAGTGAGATATTTGTTAAGTGAATCACACCTAATTTTGCAGCCATTTTTGCTATGGTCAGTAAGTGATTGTGGCTTCCCCTGTTGACTTTGCTTATCAGAAGCTGGTTGGGAAAGAGATAAATAGTGATCATGTGACCTCAGGACACTGTAATCATCATAAAAACATCCCATTTTCCAAGTATGTCACATTTTCTCACAATTCTTTAATTGCAATTCAAAATATGCAGCATGGCAACTCAGAAACTTCACACAGCATTCATGAATATCCAGTGGGGTGAGGGGCAAGGAGCAAACGATGAAACATGCATCATAATACAAACTCTGTCCTTTATGGACTCATCATGGCTAGCTGCAGGTACCTACCTTGGTATTAGAAGCTGTATTGTGAATAAAATCAGTCTGTGGCTTACTGGTTTATTCAGTCTTATTATAGAGCCGAGATTCTCCAAGGTTGGTCCACAGAACTTTTGTTATAACCTCGAATGGTCACTAAAATGGTAAGTCAAGATGTATTTTTGTAAACTTGGGGAGGGACCAATCTTTCTAGAATCCCCTTACCACTCTGCTAACGTCTGAGACAATCTAGGGGTCTCCAACCTTGGCAACTTTAAGACTTGTGGACTTCAACTCATGGGCAAATCTCCACCTGTAATTTTAAGGGAGTGACATATTGCTTTTGAGTTTTCTCTATTCATTATTTTATTATTATTGAAATATTATAAGCTCTTTTGGAAGAGAGAAGTACAGAAGTTCAAAATAAGTATGACATCTTTTGAACAAATGTATGCACACCTGAACACTCTCACAAGCAACTATTCCAGGTGTTAGAACTGTCTGTGTGGCTCCCGCAAATCCTCAAGGGGATTCTAGGATTACTGATTTGGTCTCTTTTCAAAATGAATTTTAAAATATGGTGGTGCCTTCACCTTCATGTGCAATGTTACTTAGTGTTTGCAAAGGTTATCAGTTCTAGTGTTCAGGCTAAATTACATTGGGGATTATCAGGAATTATATATGTGTCCTGGATCTCAAACTAATAACCCAGGAGAAACAGATAGAGAGTTACTGTGCAAGGCTATATATCACATGGATACAACCTCTCAGATGTTGTTGAACTACAATTCCTGTGATACACATCAACTAATAACAAACTAATGTTTGAGTCAGATAGAACAAGATGGGTTTGTATTAACGTAATGGCAAAGAAGGAAGAAAGAAGTATCTAAGATATTGGCCCTTGATCGTTAAGATAGAAGATGTCTGTTGAGTTAATATAAGCAAGTTAGATTGGGAAGACAAAGCATTCCTTCATGCAGTGGACATAATTAACTTAACTTGTGCCACTGGAAAGCTTTAACGGAGGATTAGATAAATTAAGCAAATTCATAAGGGAGGATAATGCAGTCAGTATTTGTAAGCCATAATGGTTCAATGAAATATCCATTTTCAGAGAGATAATAAGCTTCTTTATTATAATTTCTGGGTCACAACACAAGAATTGGGCACTTGCTTTCATATTTGTCATAAAACCTCAACCACTTACGTTCTTAATCTCATCACAATAAGGAAAACATTTTAAAAAACCTTCTTTTTAAATTAGTTTGCACAAAAGGATTAGAAAACTTCACTCAATATGTAGAATGCAGAAAATGGAGAGAACATTACAAGAACCATCTAACATTTTGTTGCCATTAACAAAAGCATGTTTATCCGTGTCTGTCCAATCTCTGGAAATGGATTTCGCAATAGCAGCAATAGCACTTCGACTTATATACCACTTCACAGTGCTTTACAGCCCTCTCTAAGCGGTTTACAGAGTCAGCATATTATCCCCAACAATCAGGGTCCCCATTTTACTGACCTCAGAAGGATGGAAGGCTGAGTCAACCTTGAAGCCAGTGAGAATCGAACTGGCCAACTGCTGGCAGCCGGCAGTCAGCAGAAGTAGCCTGCAGTACTGCATTTTAACTGTACTGTGTCACCACGGCTCATCTAGCGCTAGGAAAGGTGGAAGGAAAAAGAAGAGGATGAGCAGGAGCAAGGTGGATGGACTCAGTTACAGAGGAAATGAGCGCACCATTGGGAGACTTGAAATCATAGGTTAAGGAGCAGCATGAAGAAAATCAAGCTGTCTTTTCTTCTTTTGCAACTAGGAGTCAAAAATAACTTGATGGCAGAAAATCAATCGATCAATTTAGCCAAATATCGGTGCTCCCCAAGCAGAGGTGCCCTTCTGTAGCTCCAGTGCCTCTCTTCACATTGTCCAAATTTCTTCCAAAATTGGGCAATGTGAAAACAAATTCACTTTTCTTTTATTCCTTTTTAGATCTTTTTCTTCCCCCTCCTGAATGTACTCACTTTATAGCCCTCCCACTTTTCTGAATACAGCTTGCTACATTCAAAGTATACAGCTTGCTACATTCAAAGTTAACATCATCAGTGCTAGATTAATACTGGTGATGTTACCTAGTTTGGTAATGAAATGTCTGCAAGAAAACAAGCAATCTCAGAGAGCACCAAACACCCCTCAATTAAAATCTGGTAGCCTTAAGATATGTGATCTTCAAATGATAGTTCAACTTCCCAGTATCTACAATGAATAAGCCCTATCAAAACCCAATTGTTATATTCACATGACATGCTAGGCACAGGCAAATCATATCATTTTTAATATGATGCCCTAGTTTATACAATATGCTAACAATGGCTGTGTTCTTACACAGCCATTGTACATACAACAAATTATCTAACCCATTTTTGACTGGTTTGGGTTCTCCATTGGCTGTATCAATGTTAATATATACAGTAAAAATCACCTCTCTGCTCAGCTTTCAAAGATTTGCTATAGAAGATCCCGCAATGAGCAGGGGATTAGGCTAGATAAGTTCTGGGATAATTTTTGACTGTATGGTTCTCTACAAAAAGCTTGGAGTGAGGTCAGTATGTCAGTGGTGGGTTGCTGCCGATTCGGACTGGTTTTTAGAACCGGTAGCGGAAATTTGCCACCACTCGCCAAACCAGCAGCGAAGACTGGCAGTCCATGCTCCCGAACCGGTCCTCCTGTTGCCACGGCTTGCAAAAAAACCCCTCTGTGCATGCACTGAGTAATTTCCATGAAGTGACATGCGCACGCGCAAAACACACACTTCCGTCACGATGCAAACCGGTTGGGAAGGTAAGTAGAACCCACCCCTGCAGTATGTGTGATTCTTCTTGTTGTGCCTTTGAGCACAAGGGGGAATCTTTTCTGAAAGGATTAGAATGGGTAACAAGAGTCGTGTTAATAAAAAGAAGAACTAAGGGTGAGATGATAGCAGTGTTCCAAAATCTCTGGGGTTGCCACAAAGAAGAGGGAGTCAAGCTATTTTCAATAGTATCTGAAGGCAGGATAAGAAGCAATGGATGGAAACGAATGAAAGAGGGAACCAACCTAGAACTAAGGAGAAATTTCCTAACAGTTAGAACAATTAATCAGTGGAACAACTTGCCTCCAGTGATTGTGGATGCTTCAATACTGGAGGTTTTTAAGGAGATTGGACAGCCATTTATCTGAAATGGTATAGGATTTCCTGCTTGAATAGGGGGTTCGACTAGAAGATCTCCAAAACCTCCCTTCCAACTCTGTTATTATGTTGTTATTATTATGTCAGTCAATTGTGGGCTGTCAAATCCAGGTAGCTATAGAAGGTAGCAAAGAGATATAGAAAACTCTATAAAAATGGTATAGGGTTTCCTGCTTGAGCAATTCAGGGAAGCCGTCGACGTAATGTGCTGCTGCCTGGACGATGTTAGGGTCTGGATGGGGAGGAACCGGCTAAAGCTCAACCCTGACAAGACCGAGTGGCTATGGATATTGCCTCCCAAGGATTCTGTCAATTGCCCCTCCTTGGTTCTTGGGGGAGAGAAATTAACTCCCTCAGAACGGGTCCGCAATTTGGGTGTCCTCCTAGATCCACAGCTAAAATTGGAGCAACATCTTTCAGCTGTGGCTAGGGGGACCTTTGCATAGGTTCGCCTAGTGCACCAATTGCGACCCTTCTTGGAGAGGGAGGCTCTACTCACAGTCACCCACGCCCTTATTACCTCCTGGCTGGATTACTGCAATGCGCTCTACATGGGGCTACCCTTGAAGAGTATCCGGAGACTGCAACTGGTGCAAAATGCAGCTGCGCGAGCTGTGGTGGGTGTGCCTAGGTACACCCACATAACACCTATCCTCCGCCAGCTGCATTGGCTGCCCATTAGTCTCCGGATCCAATTTAAGGTGTTGGTTTTGACCTTTAAAGCCCTACATGGCTCAGGGCCAGGTTACCTTCGGGACCGCATCCTGCCGCATACCTCCCTACGACCGGTTAGGTCCCACAGAGTTGGTCTCCTCCAGGTCCCATCGACCAAATAAGCCGGTTGGCGGGGCCGAGGGGGAGGGCCTTCTCTGTGGGAGCTCCCTCCCTGTGGAACCAACTCCCTCCGGAGATCAGGGCTGTCCCCACCCTGCTGGCATTCCGTAAAGCAATAAAAACTTGGCTCTTCCGGCAGGCGGGGTGTAAGTGACACCGAGCAGATTATACTTGGGTCTCCCCCCATTAGTTATGAATGTTGGAGATTTTTTTTTAATTTTTATATCTTTTTAATTGTTATATGTTTTTATTGTAATAGATTTGACATGTTGTGAGCCGCCCAGAGTCCCTCGGGAGTTGGGCGGCATACAAATCTATTAAATTAAATTAAATTAAATTAAATTAAATTAAATTAAATTAAATTAAATTAAATTAAATTAAATTAAATTAAATTAAATTAAATTAAATTAAATTAAATTAAATTAAATTAAATTAAATTAAATTAAATTAAATTAAATTAAATTAAATTAAATTAAATTAAATTAAATTAAATTAAATTAAATTAAATTGAGCAGGGGGTTGGATTAGAAGACCTCTAAGGTCCCTTCCAACTCTGTTATTCTCTTCTGTTCTATACCTTTGCTTTCCTCTAATGGTCATCCAGAGTTATGCAGCCCAGAAGTGGCAGCTGTAATATAATTGGACATGTTATCTCCCAGGAAAAAGACAAAAGGTTTTTCTACCTTGCTGTTAAACAATATGAATATTTAGTGTAAAATAATGTTTCAAGTTTCCTTAGTGGGATCAAGAAATATGTTGTCTGGCAAGAACAGCTTTGTTGCCATTTTTCATAATGATATATGTGGTTTTTTTCCTGCCGGTTATTGGGAAGGAAAACATCCAAATTGGACTTCTGAATTGTCGCATGCATCATAAATCATTCACTCAATATACTGAAATCCCTGGGAAGGGAGGAAAAAAAGATAACTTCCTTTTCTATTTGGAGATATGGCAGAATTTGATAATCTTCTTAAAGGTTCAAAGCCTAGAGAATACATGCTCACTAATCGGAGCAGCTGATAGGTGACTTTTAGATGGAGGAACATGGTTCTGATTGCAACATTTTCTGCAGACAATCTTGCAAATGGCCTGTAGAATGCAATCAATAAGTTATTTGCAAGCCAATCAAGATATTAAGGACTTGCGTGTGATACAGTCTTCCAAGGATTAGACTACTTTGTAGGAAACTCCCCTTCTAAGTAAATTAAAGTGTTATATATGAAACAATTTAAATATAGATTTATGATGTTCCAAGATGTGCTGTGATCTATTCAATCATTTCCAAATATGAAGACCACACTGATACATTTTATATGTATTATTTTAAAGGGATACTAACCCCACACTCATCTATCAGATGGCCTGATAGAATACAACTATACAAAATTTTTAATTAGGCATAAAGGTAGAGGTTCCCCTCGCACATATGTGCTAGTCATTCCCAACTCTAGGGGGCGGTGCTCATCTCCATTTCAAAGCCGAAGAACCAGCGCTGTCACAAGACATCTCCATGATCATGTGGCCAGCATGACTAAATGCCAAAAGCACACCAAACGCTGTTACCTTCCCACCAAAGGTGGTCCTTATTTTTCTACTTGCATTTTTTACATGCTTTCAAACTGCTAGGTTGGCAGAAGTTAATTAGACATGTCCTTATATTAAATAAAATATTTTCTCCATCCAGTCTCTCCAATTCTACCCCAAATTAAGAGATTACAGAATCCTAAAAAGGGAGATTAAATAAAATATTTTATTTATTTTTCAGCATCCAGCCAGGATGCGTGTTCAAGTGTTAGATTTATTTGACACTTGGAGGCGGGGAGGTGTTCCCTTTTTTTGTACCCAATATTTTTTTTTCCTCATAGTTAGTGTTGGATGTTTGTTTTTCTATTGTTTCATATTTTATTCTTATTGATAAAATAAATAAATAAATAAATATGACCATATATTACCCTATTTTTTTTTCCTCATTCCCAATAAGGAATTGTTGTGTCAAAACTATTTCTCTTTTTTTTTACTGGTCAAACATTGCAGTAAAGATATTTTATTTGATTTGAATATGAACATAGTTTCTGAGCTGATAGGAAACAGATTGTGAGATGGATTTATGAAATAAAAATTAGGGAAATCCAAATTCTTACTGCTACACCATCGTCAGATAGGATGGCCTCTTGTTAACTTGTCTGATAAAGAGCTTTTGTTTCTAAAGGAACAATTAGTTTATAGAACTCAAATTCTTTGAATGAGTGGCAACCTAATTTTTCTCTTCTATGTAGAGATTTTGATGTTGAATATATGCAAAGAACAGGTCCTTCACCTGATTATCTCAACTGGAAGAACTTTGCTGTATTTAATATTTGAATCATCTCTAAGTCTTTGGCTCCAAAGAATTAAATAGGACACTTTAGGAGGCATTCACACAAAATACCCCCTCATTAGATTACCATGGTAACAGAGGTTATACACACCTATACAATGCATTCTCCTGGAAGAAGCCTTATTTAACAGGTTTTCTCTTTTGAGTAAAAGACATAGAGTGGTTACATCAGTGCAGTAGGACAACAATAGAGAACTCCCTTCATCAAAACAACAAAAAAATATCTTGTATGTACTCCTGGATCCCCAAATTAAATTCAGAAGCAAATAGTCCCAAACCCACAAATTTACTAAATTTTGTCAATTTCAATGTTCTAATCTCCTTAGACACCTTGAGTGAGAATATGAGCCACTTTGGTGTAATGCTTATATTATATATATAATTATATAATTATTATATATAATGTTGTAATGTAAAGCTGGGTGGATATGACCTCGTAGATGACCCTTGTTATAAGGAAATATCCTTTTAGGTTCAGTTCCAAGTGGGGAAAAAGACACTGGATTCATGAAGGTTGCTTGGAAGGAAGGTTTAATGGTGGACAGGAGCACATGGCTTGAGCCCCTGTACAGAAAAGGTAGCTTACATGGTTCCAGGTGTGGTGAAGAGAAAAAAGAGGAAGAGATATGCTGAGTTCCTGGTTTTTATAGTGTAAGTTGGGTCCCACCTCTTAGATTTCCTTTTCCTGTATAGAAATGTATCCCATTGGCTCTCAGACCCCCCCAGGGGCATGCTGGGGTGGCTCTTGGCTTTTGTCTAATCCAGCTTTGGCTGAATGAAAGGGCCTTGGGCAAATCCTATTGTGGTTTTATCATGCAAAAGACTTCCAGTCCAGGTGAGAGGAATGTGTGAGCTGGGCCCAGTCCTTAATGACCCATTTGCAAGGCGTGGGGGTTTTCCAAGAGGAGTCTTTTGTCTGTTTAAAAAGCATGTTTCCAGATGTGTTCCACATAATATCTTCTACCTTTTAATATCTCCTAGGATATCTCATTTCCTAGGAGAGGGGTGGGTGCTAACTTCCTACACCCTCACTCTGTCAAGGACCTAGGAGTAGTCATTTCAAAAGACCTAAGCCCCAGAGCTCACTGTAACAGCACTGCCAAAAAGGCATTAAGAGTTGTTAAAGTAATTTTGTGAAGCTTCTTCTCCAGTAACACTGTACTACAAACCAGGCCATACAAAACCTTTACCAGACAATTCTCGAATACAGCTCATCTACCTGGAATCCACATTGTATAACAGTGTAATACAATTGAGCGAGTCCAGAAGTATTTGTATTTGTCCAGAGGAGTACTCCACTCCTCTGCTCACAATAGAATACTGTATGCCCCCAGGCTTAAAATTTTGGACCTGGACAACCTAGAAATACGCCGCCTACTGCTTGACCTAAGCTTAGTACACAAAATTGTCTGCTACAACGTCCTACCTGTCAATGACTACTTCAGCTTCAACCACAATAATACACGGGCAAACAATTGATACAAACTCAAGGTAAACCGCTCCAAACTCAATTGCAGAAAATACGACTTCAGCAACAGAGTGGTCAATGCCTGGAATACACTACCTGACTCTGTTGTTACATCCTCAAACCCCCAAAACTTTAACCTAAAACTGTCTACCGTGGACCTCACCCCATTCCTAAGTGGTCTTTAAGGGGCGTGCATAAGCGCACCAGCATGCCTACCATCCCTGTCCTACTGTTCCCCATTATTCGTACTCATTTCTTATCATATACTTTACCTGTTTATACTTATATGTTATGTTCATACTTACCATATTTTTCGCAGTATAAGATGCACCTTTTTCCTCCCTAAAAGTGGCTGAAAATTTGGGTGCGTCTTATACTTCGAATGTAGCTTTTTTTTCCCAGCCCTAACTAGGTGCTAACAGATCTTCCCAGCTCTTACCTTGGAGGCTCTTTCATTGTTACTCTCTCAGAAGAAGGTTTTTCCAGCCCTAAGTCTTTGCAGGGTTTTTTTTTCATTGCTCTACTTGCTCTGAATAAGTTTTTTTCTAGCCCTAACCAGGTGCTAACTATCTTCCCAGCTCTTACTGGCTTGTATGCTCTTTCATTGTTACTCTCTCAGAAGAAGGTTTTTTTAAGTCCTAACCAGGGGATAAAATAATCTGCTAAAGCTGACCAGACTAAGGATGCTAATCAGATGAATACCTGGTAGGCAGATTGTTTTCCCCTATTTTCCTCTCCAAAAACTAAGGTGCGTCTTATACTCCGAAAAATACGGTATAATCGTTTTCTCATACATGCTTGACAAACTAAATAAACAAAACAAACAAACAAATGCTTAAGGCATCAGGCTAGAAGTTCTAGTTCTGCCTCAAGTATGAAACCAAGTAGGTGACCTTGAGCCAGTCATTCTCTCTCAGCCCAACCCACCTCACAAGTTGTGGTTGTTGTGGGAGAAAAAGAGGAGGAGGAAGGAATATTAGGTAGGTTTTCTGTTCTGAGTTTCTTATAAAGTGATAAAAGTCAGGGGGAAATCTAATATATAAAATAAATATTAAGATCACATCGAATATGGAAATCTCATGAGATTTGGGGATTTTGGAGAGAGAGAAAATGGGGGTAGCAGATGTACCATTCTGCAAGACCAGAGTAACAGAATAACAGAGTTGCAAGGGACCTTGGAGATCTTCTAGTCAACCCCCTGCTCAAGCAGGAGACCCTGTGCTATTTCAGACAAGTGGCTGTCCAGTCTCTTTTTAAAAGCCTCCAGTGGCGGAGTACCCACCCACTTCTGAAGGCAAATAACTTCTGAAGATCATGTAAGGCATGTGGTGCTTAAAAGGTTTGCTGATCTGTAGGGTAGAATAACTGTTATGAACTGTTATTCATATCGCTGTGAATAACTGATACATTGCACCAAGAATGTCCATGTCTTAGCAGGTGTGCACTTGCATGTACTGTATTTTTCAGAGTATAAGACGCACCTTTTTCCTCCCTAAAAGTGGCTGAAAATTTGGGTGCGTCTTATACTCCAAATGTAGCTTTTTCAAAGCTTTTTTTTCCAGCCCTAACTAGGTGCTAATGATCTTCCCAGCTCTTACCTTGCAGGCTCTTTCATTGTTACTTTCTCAGAAGAAGGTTTTTCCAGCCCTAAGTCTTTGCAGGGTTTTTTTCATTGCTCTACTTGCTCCGAATAAGGTTTTTTCTAGCCCTAACCAGGTGCTAACGATCTTCCCAGCTCTTACTGGCTTGCAGGCTCTTTCATTGTTACTCTCTCAGAAGAAGGTTTTTTAAAGCCCTAACCAGGGGATAAAATAATGTGCTGAAGCTGCTCCAAATAAGGTTTTTTCTAGCCCTAACCAGGTGCTAACGATCTTTCCAGCTCTTACTGGCTTGCATGCTCTTTCATTGTTACTCTCTCAGAAGAAGGTTTTTTTAAGTCCTAACCAGGGGATAAAATAATGTGCTGAAGCTGCTCCAAATAAGGTTTTTTCTAGCCCTAACCAGGTGCTAACGATCTTCCCAGCTCTTACTGGCTTGCATGCTCTTTCATTGTTATTCTCTCAGAAGAAGGTTTTTTTAAGTCCTAACCAGGGGATAAAATAATGTGCTGAAGCTGCTCCAAATAAGGTTTTTTCTAGCCCTAACCAGGTGCTAACGATCTTTCCAGCTCTTACTGGCTTGCATGCTCTTTCATTGTTACTCTCTCAGAAGAAGGTTTTTTTAAGTCCTAACCAGGGGATAAAATAATGTGCTGAAGCTGCTCCAAATAAGGTTTTTTCTAGCCCTAACCAGGTGCTAACGATCTTTCCAGCTCTTACTGGCTTGCATGCTCTTTCATTGTTACTCTCTCAGAAGAAGGTTTTTTTAAGTCCTAACCAGGGGATAAAATAATGTGCTGAAGCTGCTCCAAATAAGGTTTTTTCTAGCCCTAACCAGGTGCTAACGATCTTCCCAGCTCTTACTGGCTTGCATGCTCTTTCATTGTTATTCTCTCAGAAGAAGGTTTTTTTAAGTCCTAACCAGGGGATAAAATAATGTGCTGAAGCTGACTAGACTAAGGATGCTAGCCAGATGAATACCTGGTAGGCAGATTGTTTTCCCCTATTTTCCTCCCCAAAAACTAAGGTGTGTCTTATACTCCGAAAAATACGGTAATCATTTCTGAGCATCAAGCAAATATTTATCTTAAGGAAATGACAGATCTATACAGATGTGTTTATCCTATCTCCAAAAAAACATGGGATATAGACTTAACATTGGACTTTGAATAAATGAACCTTTTCATAGTCAAGTCATTTACTTTGACAAAAAAGGACAACTGAATCCAGTTGCCTTTCTCTTTCCCAAGTTTTTCATTTATGTACTTCTAAACACCTAAGATACACTCCAGTAGAGCAACAAATCTCAGGTAATATTGCAGCTGTATGCATGACTAGAGCTTCTGATTTATGAGCTCCTTTGATTAAATTGTCACAGGTGACTGGATTGGGCTTTGTCCTTTCCTTCATGCCACATGGAAATTACTCTAAAAATATGAAAGATTGGCCCATAAATCAGCTTCGCTTGGGAAAAAGGAAACACCGATTTCACGGCATTTGGGCTTGGGTCATTTCCGTGCATTACAGGCGAAAGTCTTCAAAAGAAGATTGTAAAGCACATTGAACTCCTTGTTTAAGTGTCAAGGAAAAGATCACATTTTTGAGGGCTTCCTAAAAGTGTATGAACATTCTGTGAGAGATTTTGCAGGGGAAAAGGACAAAGGGCAGTTGATGGTTGGGTATCTTCGTCTTCGAGACACCTTGCATGGCATGGAAAATGGGATCAAGGAGACACTCCTCTTTTCTTCCAACCAGGGGTGGGCTGCTACTAGTTCACCCGTGTTCAGGAGAACCCGTAGCTAATGTTATGGCCAGTTCGGAGAACCTCCAAATCCCACCCCTGGCTGGCTCTCCCATCCCACCCCTCCCCTCCCAGGAGTCTCCACACGGCCCATTTTGGATGTGAGGTAAGTGCAGGGCCCACGTGGAGACTCACAGAGGGGGGAAAATGGGACTCCTGGAAGCTCTGGAGGACCTCCGGAGCCCGGGGGAGGCAGTTTTCGCCCTCCCAGAGGTTCGAGGAAAGCCTCCGGAGCCTGGGGAAGGCGAAAAGCCCCCCCACCACCACCACCACCACCACCGCCATGGTGCAGGAGGCTAACTAGGCCATGCCCACCATGGCCACACCCACCCAGCAACCGGCCAGAGAACCTGTTGCTGAAATTTTTGAAACCCACCCCTGCTTCCAACATGTATTTGATGGCACAGTGGTTAGAATGCGATATTGCAGGCTGACTCTGCTCACCACCTGCAGTTCAACCCTGAACAGCTCAAGGTTGACTCAGCCTTCCAAAGTCAGTAAAATATTGTTGGGGGCGCTATGCTGACTCTGTAGCTCTCTTAGAGAGGGGTGTAAAGCACTACGAAGTGGTATATAGGTCTAAGTGGGATTGCTATTGCTATTTTACCCCATACAAGAAGCCCCCATCTCTATGCTTCAGCAGCTCAGTGTTACAGAAGTTCTACATGCTCCATATTACTGGCTTAAAAATGCTCCATGTTCTACACTGAGCTTTAAGATTAGCCATGACTGCACTTTTGTGGTTTCTGGGGCACCTAGAAATCACACAATTAGATCTGCGAAGCAAACCACTAATTAACAGCAATGTGGTTTTGTGTTTTCAGGGAAGGATAAAATAAAAATAGTATGTAAGCCTTTGCTTGGCACTAACACACACATTAAAAGTGAAAACGGATTGTGGGGTGACAAGTAATCCCAGTTCATTCTTATCAAAATATTACCTCTCAAGGCAAACCCCTCCCCAAGCAGCTTAGAAAAAGTAATTAGCTTTAGTAAGAGAGAGAAAAATTGCTGTGTTCAAACCACAGATATAATCAGATCAGTTAAAGAGCTGTGTATGCTCAACTTGCTAAGCTTGACTACTAGGGTTTTCATCTTGGTTTGCTTTTGTTGTTGTTGTTCTTTTTGTAGCTTAGCCTGTTGTGTGAACCAGGGGTGGGTTCCTACCGGTGCGGTCCAGTGCACAGCTCCAGTAGGGACCCGCCGATTACGCAATTAGCGCGCAACTGCTCCAGTGCAGTCAACTGTTCCAGTGCAGCAGTTACGCAATTAGCGCGCAACTGCTCCAGCGCGCAACTGCTCCAGTGCAGCGCAACTGCTCCAGTGCAGTCCAGTGCAGACAGTAGCGCACGTCTCCATCTTTTTTTAAAGAATTTTTCAATTTTTTTGCTTCTGCGCATGCGCGGAAGCAAAATCTCGCCGAAATCTCATGAGGGAACACGCACGTGCATGAGATTTTGGCAAGATTTTGCTTCCGCGCATGCGCAGAAGCAAAATCTCGCCGAAATCGCACACATGAAATGTGGAGATGCGCGCGCAGCGCACCGGTATCGGTAAGTAAGCAACCTGCCCCTGGTCTGAACCCAGCCCATTTGGCTAATTTATGACTCAGTGCATTATACAAAACCAGAAATCAGTTATTTCAACAATATGGTTCATCACGTTGCATGTATGCAGCCATAAAACTTTACATAAGGTAGTGCAGGTATATTATGTTTCGAAATGATTTCCAACATAGCGGTAGAAATCTTTTGAAGGAGCTGCTTTGCAATAGGGAGTTGAAACCTCTTTCATTGAAATGTTAATGCAGATGTATCTTTTCCCATGCTCACAGGTTATTTAATGATTTTTTTTTTAAAAAAAGATGCTTTAAACATGTCCTTGTGCATTGTGAAACACTTCTCTCAAAGGGTTTACACTGGTTCAGTGGTTAAGAAGATGCTGAGCTTGTCAGCTGGAAAGCTGACAGCCTGGGTTTGAGACACAAGCCCCACATGACAGGGTGAGCTTGTCAGGGTTCCGAGTAACAGTCCTAACAAAATCAAAACTCTGAGGCCTGGAGTTTTCTCAAAGTAAGAATTTATTAGGAATGCTGGTGAAAACCCGACTCTGAAGGAGACAAGTTTTTTCCCACCCAAATCAAAACCCAAAGTTCTTGCCCCCAGGTCACACGTCCATCACATCAGTGGTGGGTTCCTATCGGTGCGGTCCAGTGCGCTGTTCCGGTAGGGGCCCGCAATGTCAGTGCGATGGCTCCGGTGCTTTCTTTACCAGTCCGTGTGCACCGCCATCTTTTTTGGAATTTTTTTGTGGTTTTTGGCTTTCTGCACATGCGCAGAAGTAAAATTGTTCTTCTGCGCATGCGCAGAGAGCCGAAATCGCACGAAAGGATGCATGCACGCACGCGCGTAGCAAGCACGCATGTGCACAATATTGTGATGCGCACCAGTAGGAGAAGGTACGAGGAACCCGCCCCTGCATCACATGGTCCAATCAGGTCACAGTCCTTCAGCTGCCTTTGGCCCACGCCTTCCAAACATCTGGTAGGGACGTCCTTGGCTCCCACAGGAAAGAATTTTATTTTGGCTACAATTTCCCCAGTTATCTCAATGTCCCCCCTTATGTTCCCACAGCAACAACCGGCCTTGCTGTGGCAGCCCTGAAGATTTCCAAAATGCTTCCAGGGCTGACAGAGCTCCTGTTATTTGCCCCAGCTCCTGCCCACTTAGCAATTCAAAAGCATGCAAAAGCGAGTACATAAATAGATATCACTTTAGTGAGAAGTTAACAGTGTTCTTTGTGCCTCAGTGTATAGTCATGCTGGCCACGTGACCATGGAAGTGTCTTCGTACAATGCTGGCTCTCTTGGCTAAGAAATGGAGACGAGCACCTCCCCGTAGAGTCGGACATGATTGGACAGGGCAAACTTTTACCTTTACCTTTTTAATTTATTCAACTCTTTGATTGATCGGTTTTTTTCCCCCTATAACCATTTAATGAAGTCATTCACAGCCTGGTTGCCTTTCTATGCTTCAATTTCTACCTCAAACGGTCTGATATGGAGTTAATATGGATGTTCTGTGGGTATTGGACACTACAACATTCATAAGACCTAGTCCAAATTATGAGAATTTATGAGAAGATGGCAATTTATGAAACTGTGAGGTAACAATGGAAAAGATTTGGAATTTGAAAACTTTTCTTTTCCAGTAAGATTGCTATTCTTCAAAAGATTTAACTCTGTGTGATGGGTTATCAGTCAGCAAGTCAAAGGTAAAGGCAAAGGACTAAGAGTTCTGCTGAAAACTGGAAGGCTGGGAAAGTAAAATTGATATAAATTTGGAGGGGTTTTTTGCAGGGTGGATTACTTCATTTCCTAAAGGTGAGCATTTCCATGTTTATTGAAATGGAATACATTGATTCAAAAGACCACAAACTGATATAGCTAGGGTTGGGCTTCAAACGTTTTAGCAACGTTACCCTGCCTGGCTGCTGGGTAGGTGTGGCCATGGTGGGCGTGGCCTAGTCAGCCTCCTGCACCATGGCAGGGGGGGTTGCCCTCCCCGGGCTCCAGAGGTTTTCCTCGATCCTCCGGGAGGGCGAAAACAGCCTCCCCAGGCTCTGGAGGCCCTCTGGAGGCCAGAAAAGGGCCATTTCTGGCCTTCCCGAACTTCTGGTAGGCCCATTTTTGCCCTCCCCGAGCCTCCATGTGCGGCCTGCACTTACCTGTAGCCAAAATGGGCTGCATGGGGACACCTGGGATGGGAGGAGCAGGGTGGGCATGGTCAGCCAGGAGTGGGATTTGGGAGTTCTCCAAACTGCACAGAATCTTAGTTGGGGGTTCTCCCAAACCCCTGCGAATCCCCAGCAGCCCACCCCTGGATATAGCCATGAAACAGCAATAGCACTTAGACTTACATACTGCCCATAGTGCTTTGAAACACTCTCTGAGTAGCTTACAAATGTCGGTATATTGCCCCAACAATCTGGGTCTTCATTTTACCAACCTCAAAAGGATGGAAGACTTTGAGCCCCATCAAAATCAAACTTCAGACTGTAGGTGGAGTTAGGGTTAGGGTTAGGGTATATATTTTCTCTCTATCCAGAGTTAGGAAGAGGCAAAGAGGCAATCTAATTCAACACTATGATGCAAAGACTAACCTCGTTTCCTTCCCTTGTACTCATGATCCTTTCTCAACAGGCAGGTCCTCCCATACAAACTTTCACTGTGTGGCATTAGATAACAGCCCTGATGACATTTATGTCTTTCAGGCATCACACTTGATTGAGGGTTTTAAAAAAGGGGAGGTAGAAACTGCCCAACTTCAAGGAAAGTAAAGGAAGTAACCATTTCTAAAGCAGTGTTTCTCAACCTTGGTCACTTGAACATGGGTGGACTTCAACTCCCAGAATTCCCCAGCCAGCTCCCATGTTTCGCCAGGTTGAAAAACATGGCTCTAAGGAGTCAGAAGTGCCTTCAAGTAGGGATGTGCAAAATGTTTTAAACCTGAAGTCATTCAAGCATTGCTCCAACCTTTCTAGAACTGTTTGGGGGCTTAAAACAGACCCTTTTGATCAAAATCAAAGGAGAGCTCTTTTGAACTTAAAGCACCTTTTTCAAACTCAAAGTGCAACGTGTTTCAAACTCAAACATTTCTTTAGCTTCCGTCTTCACATGCTTAGAGTTTGTACATCCCTACTCTTGAATAAAGTTGCATTCTGATTCAGGATAATCAGCACTGGCCACGTTCAACTCAGGTGGAAAATTCCCTATTTAAAAGCTTCTCCGTGGCACTAGTCCTGTGCTAAAATCTTCATGTCTTTTCTGAAGCCGAATCTTGTAACTGATTTCTTGGCTAACTGATCTTCAGAACTGCCTGGGGCACGTTTCCTTTGGCACAATATCTATGCTTTGTAAAGCTTCAGCTCCAGCAATACCTGACCTCATCTTTTCTTGCTGATTCTCTTCTGAATAAAGTTGGATAATTCATTTGCTGGATGATAATTTATTAAAAATAGATGGCTAGGACAGGGGACTCATGCTTTGATTCCAGCCTGACACTGCTGCTTTTTTCAAAAGAAAAGAAAATAGATTGTGTGTGAGCTATAGTTTGAGTTCCCCACGCCAAGCCATTGCCAGATCTGTATGTTCAGGATCGCACTCAGTTTATTAGCAGTCCGGAAATCTTCTCTATATGGGTTTTTATGTTTTTGTTATATTTGATTCAGTTCCTTGCATGAAATGCTTTTAGACATGATGATGGGTTGCCTATTCAGGGCATGTATTCTTTGGGGCAAGAATTAGATTTTCATTATTATGTAAAATAGAATTGTCAAAGAGAGTAGTCAGTTTTACTATTGTCTCTATGGCATCAAAGCTGTGTTACAGTAAGGAAGAATGACAAATATTTGAAAAAAATGAATTTCAAACAATATCTAGAAGATATCAGTTCTTCTGATAGGTGTAGGCAGCAGTACCATTCATGAAATATCCCGTTTTGAAATGCTCTTTCTGTTAATAAACTCTCTCAGGTTTCGGCTTGCCCTAGGCTATATTTAGATATCCCAGTAGGTAATGCATATTGTATTTCAAACCAGACTATCTGAAATTTACTTTGATGCTAGTTGTGAGTCCCTTGGCTATAAAATCTAGGAGCAATATAGATCATCACAACTTTCCTTCACATTTCTTCTGAATAACATAGCAAAATGGAAACTTATACATCACGTTGTTCGCATGATTACAATAAGAATATCAACCTGACTAGCAAGTTGATTTTTCCAAGTTTCCAAGTTCACATACATGCTTTTAAAATGTATACTGAGAACAGTTGGTGCTGCCACACCTAGGATTTTATCTAGGGGTGTTATTTCATTGTGTTTAGATGGGGAGAGGGAGAGGGAGAGGGAGAGGGAGAGGGAGAGAGAGAGAGAGACGGAGAGAGACAGAGAGATATGGATGGATGGATGGATGGATGGATGGATGGATGGATGGATAGATAGATAGATAGATAGATAGATAGATAGATAGATAGATAGATAGATAGATAGATAGATAGATAGATAGATAGATAGATAGATAGATAGGGGTGGATGGATGGATGGATGGACGGACAGACAGACAGACAGATATGGATGGATGGATGGATGGATGGATGGATGGATGGATGGATGGGGAGAGAGAGAGAGGGAGGGAGGGAGGGAGGGACGGAGGGATGGATGGAGGGACGGACAGACAGACAGACAGACAGATATGGATGGATGGATGGATGGATGGATGGATGGATGGATGGATGGATAGATAAGATAGATAAGATAGATAAGATAGATAAGATAGATAGATAGATAGATAGATAGATAGATAGATGGATGGATGGATGGATGGATGGATGGATGGATGGATGGAGAGAGAGAGAGAGATAAAGATAGAGAGAGAGAGAGAGAGAGAGAGAGAGAGAGAGAGAGAGAGATGGATGGATGGATGGATGGAAGGATGGACAGACAGACGGACTGACAGACAGACAGACAGACAGATATGGATGGATGGATGGATGGATGGATGGATAGATAGATAGATAGATAGATAGATAGATAGATAGATAGATAGATAGATAGATAGATAGATAGATAGATAATCAATAAAGGAGAATATTTGTAGCTCATGGTTGAAATGAGTGTTGGTTGTTTTCTTGCAGATGTTTCATTACCCAAACTGGGTAACATCATCAGCATCTTTACTATTGGGCAAATGTCAAATCCAACTGTTTTTGTCCCCATTTTCAAAAATTACTGTGTGACTCATTATGGCTATATTAAGCTAGATGTTTCTTCTAGAATGCTACCCATTGTACTTTGTTTCTCCTTAGCCTGACCTATTTCCATTCTAGTTAAGCTTCTCCACCTCCTCTTCATTTCCTGGCACATTGCTTTCAATAGCCATTATAAGTGCATACCCATATGCCTTGAAACAATGCCTGTAACACTCCATCTTGTTCACAGATGCTGTAATTTTGAGCTGAATGCAAGATATTAAGGTCTAAGCATTAATTTATAAACACTATGAATCCTGTAGATGTCATATGCCTATTTTCTTGAGAGGTTTTCAAGAGAGCCATAAGGACCCATCTTTTCAGCTAGCTCTTAATAACATCTGAATAGTTCTAAATTCTCCTCTGTATCTCTTACTCTACAAAGCACAGAAGATGCAAATGGAGTAAATGTCTTTCTCAACGATGTAACCTCACCTATGGAACACTCTTCACGGGGACCTTCAGTTGCTGCCTATTTTGTTTCTTTTTCAGCATCAGCCAAGTTCCAATCTGTTTGAATAACATACACCTTTTGGAAATGGTTTTATGTATAGATTATTTCTATAAAATATTAATCTTCATTTTTATGGGTTGTATGTTTGTTTAATTTGTCAGAGTCCTTCAGGAGTACCAAATGACAGAACCCTCTCTTATTTCCTCTGCAAATAAGTAGCAACAACAAGAAGCCAACATGAAGGTTTCTGTGTAGTTGTGTAGCTTTGACCTTCATACTGCTATGATATGTAACAAGTTGGAGATGGCATTATCTCTTTTTATCCTGTGAGTCCCTTTGTCTGCAAGGTGATCAAACCAGTCAGTCCTAGAGGAGATCAACCCTGACTGCTCTTTAGAAGGCCAGATCCTGAAGATGAAACTCAAATACTTTGGCCACCTAATGAGAAGGAAGGACTCACTGGAGAAGAGTCTAATGCTGGGAGCGATTGAGGGCAAAAGAAGAAGGGGACGACAGAGAATGAGGTGGCTGGATGGAGTCACTGAAGCAGTCGGCATGAGCTTAAATGGACTCCGGGGGATGGTAGAAGACAGGAAGGCCTGAAGGAAAGTTGTCCATGGGGTCGCGATTGGTCGGACACAACTTCGCAACTAACAGCAACAATAATCTGTGAGGGGAAAGGTATTTTCCCATTATCCCTGTATCTATTTCTCATCTGGCCTATTACTAGTTAAATGAGTCAGCTCTTAAGAAACAAGGATGCGCCTTTATCTTTCTCCCACTTGAGTTTCAGACTTCATCCTAGGCTTCCCTCACTTCATGATGTTGTTTGTGAAGTGAGTTTTTCTATCTGAATTCCTTTCTTAATAATCCTAGTAGATTTTTAAAAATACAATAAATGATTGTCATCCACTAATAGGTGAGCTAAGCCTATTGTCGGAGAGGGATTGCCCCAGTTCAGAGGAGGAATCAAGTAAGGCATGAGTCTGGAATTCTTATGTAGTTACAAGAGGACAAGGTATCGCGCGTGCACACACACACGTGCGCGCACACTCACACACACACGAATCCCATTGAACCTTATCTAGTCTTTTTCAGGAGCAAACTGCAAGTCTGAGAAAATTGCTGTGAAAGAGGTTTGAGCAATAAGGTAGCTAATTTATACTTTACGTGTGTCAGTCTCATTGTTCACGCCTGACAGCTGTGCTCTGCATCCAAGGCAACTATATTCTTTCTGTATATCACCACATTTTAATGGGACATTCTGCCACTTTATTCCTCCACATTCTTTCAACATTTTTAAAGTTCAAGAACAAGTTTTCTAACAAGGGCTCCTGAATTCAACTCTCCAACTGATAGTCCAGGAAGTTATTTTACCATGATTAACTTCCTCCCCAAAAAATTATGTTTTGTCATGGTCAGCCACATGTTCAGATTGGATTTGGCATTTTTATCCACCTATTGTGTCCTTCTCAAAGACCTAGGATAGGTAGATGTGGATGTTTGAAGGTGGTAAAGGTATCATTGCAGGATGTAAGCTGTAAGTAGTAATAGTAGCAGCAGCAGTAATAGTAGTAATAGTAGTAGTATCTGGATTTCTATGCCACCCATCTCACTAATACAATGACTCTGGGCAGTTTACAATACAATAAAAATTAAAACATGGGGGAAAAACCAAAGTAGAATAAAAAGTTCAAAATTAAAATTAAAAAGCAAGATGATGGGCAGCCTCGGGAAGATAATCTTCTCTATCTTGTTCAACCACACCGAGTCGTAGCAATTGCATGCCAATTCTCAGTTCACTGAATAAATTAAATAGAAAGAGATACTCTCTGCTCTGGAAGGAGTACACAGAATAAGTACTTCCATAGCATTTCTTTCCGAGGAATAATTTCAGCCTCTAGATAGTTGTGGTGGAAACATACAAAGGGAATCTTAGCCCTATCAACATCCGTACAATCAGTTCAGTTAAAACCCAAGTCATTTCAGCTCAGTTGATTGGCTGTTTTTGTTATTTGTTTGCCTAAAGCTCAGCATTAGAAACAGCCGGGTAGTTTGAGCTTCCTTTGGAGAATAATAACTAATGCAGAGAATAAATTTTGAGATACATCCCTAATTTATCATGCAGTGAAAAGGCTACATCAGCTGCTTCAATAAACACATTGTCTTACTTTTTTCCTTTAATTTACCAAGAAGAATGCTGTTTTCAAAAGTAATATCTATCACATATAATTGTCTAAATGGCTCATCAGTATATCCACCTCTGTTTTATACACATTCACTCATACCTATCTTTCATTTGGCTTGACTTTATGTGGCAATTTTTAAGAAAATGTCTCAAGTGGAACCAAAAACTTTGCTCAGAAATAAATGCACCAAGGTGTGGGAGAAAGATATAACAGAGGAATATTACAAAGTTTATTTCCCCACAGAATTAGCTTACACAATGTGCCCAATAAAAACTCAACGTCTTTTTTATATCCTTAAGCACAAAGAGCATGGAAAATTGGTGCATTAAACAGGAGAATAATCAATGTACTGTTATCAGCTAGGTTGCAAAAGCATCGTTTTGTAAAATTGTCTTCATTAAGAATATGAATGTTGCATTAATGAGGAGACATTAAACTTTATTCAGTCAACCATTTTGTTTTCCATGATATCAGCTCTCCAAACACCCAAGAAGGTGCCACACCCATTTGCACTACTCAGGCAGTGGTGGGTTGCTCCCGGTTCAGCCCAGTTTGGCGAACCGGTAGTGGCGGCAGCGGGAGGCTCCGCCCACCCACCCAGGATGCTTCTGTGCATGCGCAGAAGTGTCACACATGCGCATGACCGAACCAGAAGTGACAGGATTTAGAACCCACTACTGTACTCAGGTGACCCTGAAGATGCAGATATATCTCCAAGTGGCCTCTCTGACTCTCTCAAAGAATGCAAATGTCTGTAAGGAATATAAATCCTTCCATTCCCCACCATCCAGTCAGAGCTGAAGAAGCTTCTTGGATGAGAAGTGAAATGTCTTCAAAGAAAAACAAGAAATTCCAATTACCGCTTGAAAAAGCACCTTTAAAATGTAAAGGTTCCCCCGCACATGCGTGCTAGTTGTTTCCGGCTCTAGAGTTTATGCTCATCTCCATTTCTAAGCTGAAGAGCCAGCGCTGTCCGAAGACGTCTCTGTGGCCAGCATGACTAAACACCAAAGGCGCACGGAACGCTGTTATCTCCCCACCAAAGGTGGTCCCTATTTTTCTACTTGCATTTTTTACATGCTTTCGAATTGCTAGGTTGGCAGAAGCTGGGACAAGTAACGGGAGCTCACTCCGTTACGCGGCGCCAGGGATTCGAACCACTGAACTGCCGACCTTCTGATCGACAAGCTCAGAATCTTAGCCACTGAGCCACCGCATCCCTTTTTATTGTAAATGTTATCGTGAATTTTTATTGTAACAGCTATCGTAATGGAATCGTACAAGTCTGAACCTGCTTCTCGTAATTTCAGATGAACTAGGAAGGGGCTTAACTAAGACATTTTTTCACATTACTTGCTTGACCTGCACTTGAGCACCTTTTATCTGACTTTTGTCTTGATAGCACGTCTTCCTCCTTCATGGAATTTTTATTTTTTACTTTTCTTTTTATTGATGGGTTGCCACAAAGAAGAGGGGGGGTTAACATATTTTCCAAAGTACCAGAAGGCAAGACAAGAAACAATGGATGGACACTGATGAAGGAGAAAAGCCTGGAATTAAGGAGAAATTTCCTAACAGTGAGAACAATTAAGCAGTGGACAGACTTGCCTTCAGAAGTTCTGATTGCCCCATCACTTGACACTTTTAAGAAAAGACTGGATAGCAACTTGTCTGGAATGGTATAGGGTCTTCTGCTTGCACAAGGGGTTGGACTAGAAGACCTCCAAAGTCCCTTCCAACTCTGTTATTCTGTTAAGGCTATTTCCTCTGTCCTCTACACACGGGGACTAATCAGAAAATTATCCCACACAGAGCCTGATGGGGTGACCATGACAGCTACTGGCCAGTCCCAGATGTGGAGGGAACTTCAACAAAGTATAGTTCAAATCTAAAACAATTTGACCATACCTACCAAACAGTAAAATTAATTTGTTGAATATAAGTCCCAGAATTATTACAGTATTTGGGAATTTTCTATGCACTGTGTCTCTTGAAATTTTAACAAAGCTCAGCTATCCACTTGAAAGTCTGGATACTTGCATATCATAAATGGATTAATTTGTATTCTGTTAGAGTACAAAGTAGAGTAACCACTCTACTTTTGAGACATTAAATATAGCCCTTTGAAATATAGTTTTATTAGGCTAAACTAATTTAAATTAGTTTTGCTGTTCCAAATTAAAAGGAAAATGTATAGCTATGTACAATATTATTAACAGTATAATGTAACTCCAACATTAATAATCAGGGGGGAAGGGAAGGAAAGGGGAAGGGGAAGGGGAAGGGGAAGGAAAGGGGAAGGAAAGGAAAAGAAAGGAAAGGAAAGGAAAGGAAAGGAAAGGAAAGGAAAGGAAAGGAAAGGAAAGGAAAGGAAAGGAAAGGAAAGGAAAGGAAAGGAAAGGAAAGGAAAATTATAAATGAACACCACCAAATATTTTGACATTTTTGCTCTGAAATCATTTTTGTTATCAATTGAAAAAAATAAATAAATCCATATACCAGTTCATGTCTGAAACAGGATCTGATTGCAGTTTGTCCATATCCTCCTTTACAACCCAGAGGCTTATAGCTGTAGTTGATGGGACAAGAATTTGTAAGTCACCAGCATCTTTAAGGAAGCTTGTCTGACATTTGTATTTTTTTCCCAAAATACTTCCACAGATCTCAATTGTCCTTACAATACATGAAAAATGCATTGGTCTGCTGTGCAACCTGTATATTTTGATGCTGTTTAGTCTGATAAAATAATCAACACATTGAATAATTTTAATTCTTTCAAATACCAACGCCATGCTAAAATAATGAAAGAACTTTACACCTCAGTTCTAGCAAATTCCAGTTTATCTGGTAGAATCCTATTATCTGTAACAGTATGTTTTAATCTCCCAGTAATTAACTTTAACCCGGAGTTTTAGAAAGTTTGAAGTCATGAAAAGCTGCTATTGATTTCCATTTGGTCTAGCTTCACAAATACAATGAGCACTTCAGGGTTTTTTTGGAGCACACAATCTGCAATCATCGTTTCTGTACAGCTCTAAAACAAAAGGGAAACTTCAGAAACATTTTATTTAAAGCCCCACTGGGATTGGCAAATTAGCTCAAATCTATAAACATTTGAAGAAAATTGTAAAAGCATCTTCCCCATGTCTAACTATTGACATAATTTTCCTAGCTATTACTTGTGCAATCATACCGCACTTACATTTTTAAAATTTAATCAAAACCTACATCTGAGAGTCTGTCAGTAGTTAAGCAATATGCATAATTGCAGGTCATTAGAAACAGGGCAGGAAAAGAGAGGAAAAAGGAAGTTTTCCTCTTACCATCAAAGAGGGACATAGAACAGAACAGAACAGAACAGAACAGAACAGAACAGAATAGAATAGAATAGAATAGAATAGAATTCTTTATTGGCCAAGTGTGATTGGACACACGAGGAATTTGTCTTTGGTGCATATGCTCTCAGTGTACATAAAAGAAAAGATACATTTGTCAAGAATCATGAGGTACAACACTTAATGATTGTCATAGGGTACAAATAAGCAATCAGGAAACAATCAATATTAATATAAATCGTAAGGATACAAGCAACAAGTTATAGTCATACAGTCATAAGTGGGAGGAGATGGGTGATAGGAACGATGAGAAGACTAATAGTAATAGTAATGCAGACATAGTGAATAGTTTGCCAGTGGTGAGGGAATTATTTGTTTAGCAGAGTGATGGCGTTCGGGGGAAAACTGTTCTTGTGTCTAGTTGTCTTGGTGTGCAGTGCTCTATAGCGACGTTTTGAGGGTAGGAGTTGAAGCAATTTATGTCCAGGATGCGAGGGGTCAGTAAATATTTTCACGTCCTTCTTTTTATCTCCTGCAGTATACAGGTCCTCAATGGAAGGCAGTAATTGTTTTTTCTGCAGTTCTAATTATCCTCTGAAGTCTGTGTCTGTCTTGTTGGGTTGCAGAACCAAACCAGACAGTTATAGAGGTGCAGATGACAGACTCAATCATTCCTCTGTAGAACTGTATCAACAGCTCCTTGGGCAATTTGAGTTTAGTGTAGCTGTAATTTCTATCCAATCCTAAAAAAAAAAAATTAAAAAAATCCTACCCCAATTTAAGGGGGGAATTTTTTTTTCCAATTTCTTCTCATCCCTATGGGTAATATTTGTCTTCCTCAGTCTTTGGTCTTCTACTTGAGACCTGGGAGCTTGAAGCTTTTGTGCAGTATCTTAGCTGTTCCTAACACTGCACTCTTCTGGAAAGCATTGATGCTTTTCTTGGTATCAGTTGCAGCTATTCTCAGCTTAGGTGTCCCAGCCCAGAGTCCTACTACTACTACCAGGATAACATTGTGTGATGTCTCCTGTGGATGGTAGCTCCTCCACATCTTCCTCCGAGGCCTTGGGGAGAGCATTCCTGGCACCAGCGGTTGGTTGCTCCTGGTTCGGCCTGGTTCTAAGAACCAGTAGTGCCAGTGGCGGGTTAGAAGCGTCACAGGCGAGTGCGAGCGCAAACCGGTATTAAAGGGTTTTAGAACCCACTACTGCCTGGCACATCTGGTATTGCTGACCTTGAGCTGTCGGCTGAACATGCCTCGGCTGGGAAGAGCTCACAGACCAATGAGGAAGACGGGGAGGAGCTGCTGGCCTTGGTAGATGCTAGAGCACGCAGGGCAGAGAGGCAGAGATTGATGGGGGAAAGGCCCTGCCCCTCTTAATGGGCTCCACCATTAGGGGATATTTAGCATGGCAGGCACAGGGAGGCGTTGCTGGAAGCAACATGTGTGGGTCATGGCCAGATGGTTGTTTGGGTTTCTGGAACTCTGCAGCTCGTGGATTTAATTCAGTTGTGGAGAGCGTTTGTGTTTGTGTTTGGAACAGCCAGTTATCTGTCGGGTGGACTAATTGGCCATTGCCTGGAAGGTTAATCTGGAGCTTGTTCATGGCTGGCTTCGATGATCCCCTTGCATTCCTGGCTTGGACTATTCCTGTGACTTCTCCTTGCAAGTCCTGAAACTCGGACCACCAGATTTGTTGACAAACCTCCGTGGAGGCCCCTAACCTCCACGGAGGGGATTTTGAGGTGTTTGCTTTTGGAACCTATCCAGGCAAAACCTTTATTATTTTCAAGACTGTTTTTGGTTTGGCCATGTTTGTTTTGCTTTTGGTTATCTATTTGGTTGTGAGCCAATTACTGTGCTAAGCTTGCAGCTGGCGGTTAGCTGAAAACCTGAAATGGAACTGTTGAGGGAACAAACTGAATAAAGCTCTTTACACCAATCCTGACATGTGGATGAGTTGGGGCAGCACACATTGGCTTTTACTTTCTACATCCTCTATAGTTCCTTCATCAGGCCCTTTTCCAGCTTTTTATATTCTTTCCTAATGCTACTGTCACTTGGCACCACTACATCTATCACCACCAGTGTCTTCTGGTACTGGTCTATTACCACAACGTCTGGTTGGTTGCCCCAGTACCTGCCTGTCCTTCTGCATCTGGAAATCCCACAGGGTCTTAATCTCAATGTTATTCTCCACAATCTAACCAGCTAACTTCTCTCAAACCCAGCTACCTTCTCCCTAAGTTGCCTTAGCTTCCAAACTCATTTTCCAGGGATTGGATGGGTATATGCTCTTTTCAGGTTGAATTACTTATTCAGAGTTCTAAAGGAAAGGTTCTGATATTCTGAAGAGCCATGGTGGTGCAATAGCAATAGCAATATAGCAATAGCACTTTTCTTATATACCATTTCATAGTGCTTTACAGCCCTCTCTAAGCGGTTTACAGAGTTCAGCATATTGCCCCCAACAATCTGGGTCCTCATTTTACCGACCTCGGAAGGATGGAAGGCTGAGTCAAACTTGAGCCTAGTGAGATTTGAACAGCTGAACTGTTGAACTAGCAGTCAGCCTTCAATGGCTGTATTTAACCACTGCACCACTTCAGCTCCTGATTAGAATGCAGTACCTCAGGGCTAACTCACTGCTCACTCCAGGAGTTGGATGCTGATCAGCTCAAGGTTGAGTCACCCTTCCATCCTTCTGAGGTTGGTAAAATGAAGACCCCGATTGTTGTGGGAAATACAATTATTCTGTAAACCTCTTAGAGAGAGGGCTGTAAAGCACTGTGAAGCGGTATATAAGTCTAAGCGCTATTGCTATATTGTGTTTCAGTGCAGGGCTACAGTATATAGATTACAAAAATCCAGATGTAGATTTTTGCACCTGCTTCTGCGTCTGGAATTTTGGTCTTCTGAATTTTTGAAACTCTAATCTGGTAGCTTTCTTTGTGCGAGAGAGAAGGGGGCATTTTCCCCTTCCATTTCATCACGATTTTTTTTTAAATGAACTTTTGTTTTCAGTGATGAAATGGCTGTTTCCATTAAACTAGGGACCCAATGTTCCTATGCCCACACAATAGATTCACCACCATAATCAGTAGCACCCATAGCACACTACAAAGGTACAGATAATTGATTAATTAAAAAGCAAATAAGGTCTGTTGTGTGAATACATCAAGTTCAGTACAATGTAGCTATCATGTATGATAGTTCACAAAGGGTTAAACTGATTTCTGCTGTTTGCTAGGCAAAGGAAAGGGGAGGCAGGGAAATAAAGCTGATTGGCAGGTTATAATTTGACTGACCATCAAATGAATTTTTCTACTGTACAAGGTCCACTTACAAATTCCTGGCTTCCTTTATTTGAACCGAGAATGCATAAGAGCTGTTGTCCTTGCTGAAAATTGCATTCCCTCTTGACAAGTTATTTTTGCTATAGGAACAACTCTCTTTCTGGCACTGGTTGATGCCAGAAAGTTCACATCACATTTTATCAGCTATATCATCTGGCTAGAGGACGAAAAGGTGACAACGGACATACACACTGTTAAATACTCATGATAACACAGGTAGCTCTTTCCATGCAAAAAAATATCTTTTAAACATCTACTTTAAGGAAATCAGCACCTTTCCACCCATTTCTATTGGTCATTGGAAGTTAAAATGGAGATTTCCCAGTGGTTAGTGAAATTTTGCTATGGATGATATCAGGGGTGAAATGCTACCGGTTTGGCCTGCTTCGGGCATACTGGTAGTGGCGGCCGCTGGTGGTTCGGAGAATCGGTAGCGGTGGCAGCACAAGGCTCCGCCTACCCACACGGACGTCGCCATTTTCTTTTTTTAACCCTCTGCGCATGCGCGAAGTGTTCTGCACATGCGCAGAGGGTGAAAAAGCATGCACAATGGTGGCACGTGCATGCGCAAAATGTGTGCTTCCGAACGGGTAGGGAAGGTAAGTAGATTTCACCCCTGGATGATATCAACAATAATCTCTTTCCCCCCTTTTGGTAAATAATGAAATAGAAATGTGTTAAGTTGCACATGACTTTACTTAGTATTATTTCAGCTATTTACTGAATATTCATTCTATTCAAATAATATATCTTTATGTCAAATTGAGGACAGGCTACATATTATACTGGAGATGTATCAGAAATGCCTGGTCCTTTGTAAAGAAACAGCAGAATGAATTGCTTTGACATGGAAAAAAATAAGGAGACAAGAATAACAATAAGTCTCCTGCTGAAATATCTCTTCATTAGTTATCCATATTTCAGCATAATGTTTATTATGTCATCATTAGTATCAAAGGACTAAAAACAATTGAGGAAACATTTAAAGTAGAAAGAGGATACAATAGGTTGTCACGCTGGGATTCACCACCAGCTATGGTGTCTGCCAAGATGTTTACCCAACTCTATTTTAATTTCTTTTAATATTATTTCAACTTACCAAGTGACTTGTTTTAAAAGCTATTGCAGTACAAAGGAAAACACCAGAATGGTCATTAATTCTAGAAATATCTTTGGTTTGTGCATAGGGCCCATGGGCATCCCAACAAAATAAAAATGATTGGTTACTGTAATCAAAGCCTTTTCTGTGAATATAATTATCCAACATGGGGGAAAAAGCACAGGTAATCTGGAAGTTAATGTTGAGTACCCTGTAAGGCTAGAAAATCCAGCTGACATGTCCCATCAAGGCAGCCATTTTCTGGATGATCAAGCCCTTATGGCAGTCCTTTTTGTCTAAATGCCACAACATGTTCTCAAAGTGTGGAATTACATACTGTATATTTGGTTAGAAAGCCCTGATAAAATTATCAAAATGCTAAATTAGGATTGGGGAGATCCAGATTCAAAACAATACTTTAACTAAGGAATCATTTGGAGACTATGGGCCCAATTTATCTTTCAGTTTAATCTACCTCATGAGATAAATGAGTAAGAGAACAAACAACCAGGTGTGCCATTTTGAATTCCTGGAATATATATACAGGTACTGTATGTATATTTTCTTCCATTCACTCCTGTTCAGGTCTCAGAGACTGCCGAGACATGTCCTTGCGGTTTTCCTGGCATGGTTTTTCAGAAATAGTTTGACGTTGACTCCTTCCTAGGGCTGAGTGAGACTGACTGGCCCAAAGTCAACCAGCTGGCTTCATGCCCAGGCTGGACTAGAACTCACAGTCTCCCAGTTTTCAGCCTGATGCTACTGAACCTCTACACCACTACATCACCCTAGCTGTCTTCTGGAATAATGGCAAGGTATAAGTACAAGAATGCATGTACAAAGGAATGTAATATATGAAAATTAGTCCATTCATTTCCACCATTTATCAGTTTTAAAGTATCACATACAGAAACAGAAGAGAAACACAATAAAGAATATGTGCTACTACATCTGGATCACCACATGGACGTCCAGGGTCCCACAGTCAAAAGAAACCAGAAATGTCTCGTCAGTTATTTGCTGTAGACAATTTTGAGTTTCCAATCTTAGTGTTCCTACTAATCAAAAGGCAGTTATCCCAAAGATGTGTTTTTTTTCATGAACCATGACCTGGATGACTGAGAATCTCTATAGCAGCGGTTCCCAACCTGGGGGTCGCGTCCCCTTTGGGGGTCAAATGACCATTTCCCAGGGGTCGCCCTGGCATACTCAGCTCCCCCCCACTGCCACAAGCCTGGCCATATCGTGCCCAACAACCCATGCCCCCACCATGACCCACCCCGCTGCCTCTGGGAGCTTTTCGAGCCCTGTTGCGAAAGGCGTGCGCGACTTTGGCGGGGCCGGGACAAGCGGCTGCCTGGAGAGAGCCATCGCCTTCGCCCCGAACACTACAGGTAGATGGGAGAGCCTCTGCAAAGGGGATGGCTCTCTCCAGGCAGCAGCCTGTCCCGGCCCCACCAAAGTCACGCACGCCTTTTGCGACGGGGCTCTAAAAGCTCCCAGAGGCAACATGCGAAGCGAGTGGAGACCTCGCCCGGATCTGGAGACTTCGCCCGGACACCGCCATTTGGGTTCTTTTACCCTCTGCGCATGCACAGAATGCTTTGCGCATGCACAGAGGGTAAAAGAACCAAAAGGTGGCAGCGGGATGGGTCACGGTGGGGGCACAGGGGCGGGGCATGGGTCACGGCATTAGGAAGGTTGGGAACCGCTGCTCTATAGAGTAAGACAAAAGGCAGTTACTTACCTGTATTTAAACATTTCCCTGATCTTCATGGAATCTTTAGGGACAGACCCAAGTACTGCTTTGAGTACAGTCCTTGAAGTAGCTCTCTTCTTTTTTGAGGGTCATTTTGATACTGCCCATGCAAATTTCACATCATGTTAATTTTACCCATCTATATGACATTTCAGTGGGATGAGTGGGATGAGAACAGCACCTTTTAAACAGAATGGACTTTGAATGAGTTTATTGAGCCATAATGAACTTTGAATGAATTTATTATAGTAAATATATTTTCACTGGTGAGTTTTTCTTTGTTTTATTTCAGGTTCGCCAACACTGCATGATAATGAAGTATAAATCTATATTTTAAAAATTACTTTCACACCCCAATGGGTGGTGTTAGGACTCTGTTCAAACAATTGGGTTTGCTAATATATGAACAAGCCACAAATTAATGTTTATGTGAATATTGCTTTAAATGCATTGAAGGCTGATTACTATAAAAGGGAGCAAGAGAACATGCTCGTTCAGTGCTCTGTTGATTTCCTGCTGATTCTGACTCTCTCTGCTGATTGTCTCTGCTGCGTCACTGTTGAGTAATTGACTTCGTGTCTGTGTAAAAGTGCTGTGAAGACCTGCTGTGTAAAGCGTAACTATCTGTGGTAGTATAGATTTGTTTGTTAGCTGTAATCTTTGTTTGCTAGTTACTGTAAAACAAAGATAGGCAAGAAGGAGATTCTTCGTATTGACTGACTTACCGTGTATGACTTTGGACTTCCTATTTGAACTTTGCTACTTCTTTAAGTAAACTACTTGTATATACTTAAACGTGTCTGTTTATTGACTGAATCATAGCAACTCATATCAAACTGCAACAACACATGTCGCTGTGCATGTGCTCAGGAGCACAAGAACTCCTTAACAGGTGGTATGTAGCTTCCTCAGTTCCTTCACCAGTGTTTTTTTTCCTGGTCCTTGTCTACTACCACAATGTCTGGCTGATAGGCTAGTGCCTGCCTGCCTGTTTGGATCTGGAAACCTCATGGGATATATTTGACTACAAAGATGGAGGTAGGTTCGACCCAGGGGCGGGTTCCTAATTTTTTTACTACCACTCTGTGGGTGTGGCTTATTTTGTGGGTGTGGCTTGCCAGCCATGTGACCGGGTGGGCATGGGCCTCGGGAGCTTGGCAGCGACTGGAGAAGCGGGGGGGCATTGCCCACCCACAACACAGCCCTCCGCAGCGGGAGCAGCAAGACCATGGCAGCAGTTCTTCTAGGAGGCTCCGTCCAGCCTGAATGCTTCTCCCCATTCGATGATCCTAGGCTCCTGCCGCCTGTTCCCCCTCCCCTCAGCAGCTCGAGAAGCCTCAAACGTGCGAAAATGCCTGGGATCATCACTGCGCATTTGTGGGTTCTCGGACTGCTGAAGGGAGGGGAATGGAGCTATAGCTCCTGCCACCCATTCTTTCAGCATCTCACGTGCTCCCTCAGC
This sequence comes from Diadophis punctatus similis, assembly GCA_023053685.1. NCBI lineage: Eukaryota > Metazoa > Chordata > Lepidosauria > Squamata > Dipsadidae > Diadophis > Diadophis punctatus. Next base: position 7,794,043 of record JALIGW010000003.1, on the reverse strand, counting down.
CATCCTCCCCTGCTTGGACTCATTGTGGGGTAGGAAGGCAGCGCATGCGCAGTGCCGGAAGCTTGGCTTCTGGGCATGCGCAGAAGAAATTTTTTTTAAAAAAGTTTACATTTTTTTTAAATGGCGGCACCCAGGCACTGGCAACCGACCGCACCGGTACTGTGACGTCACCAGCGGGCCGCTACCAGTGCGATAGAGTGGAACACCACTGGTTCGACCCACACACACACTATTGTTTTTGCTCATCTTCCACTGAAAATGGCTGCTTCTGTCTACCTAATGTTAGGATAGCTGTACAAAGAGCTTAACATTAGTCAGGAGGGAACTGTATAGCTACAGCAAATACCCCCATACTATTATTCATTCACTGCTATCAGTATTTATAAATCATCTTTCTACAAATGTCGCCAAACTGACATACCATAAATCAAAAAAGCAATTGCACATTGAAAACAATATTTAACATTATCATAATATTAAAATGCCATTAGAACATCATTAAAAGACAACTTAGTGCCAAAATGGAAAGTAAGGATTGAGGCATTAAAATCAGAAGACTGCAGCAGCACATCGACATACTGAGCAGAAAAAGAATGATGACTTAATAGGGATGACAAACAAGACTCTACAGCAGGAAGTATCCAATAAAGACAATTCCTGCAAGGGGAAAAATGTGAAGACAAAATAAACCAGCAAACAGAGATCACAATCAGAAGCAGGAGAAACAGACGATATTCTAGAACGTTGGGAGTCAGACAACAGCATTGATATCTAAAAGAGCAACAGGTTCTGAAATTTGAGGGAAAGAAAAAAAAAAGATTAATAGAACCAAAACAGAAAGGTGGATCCCTGAAGGGCAGAGGAGACGTTGAAACAAGATTGAAGAGAAGAGATGTGACGGTTGGTGACAGCCAGCTTACAACAATAAGAATCCACAACATAAAACCCCACACACATCCATGGCATCAGCAATAAAGCAAATCAACCACTTGATTGGCTCCATCTCCATTCGTGGTCCCCCAGGCCTGCTGACAAAACCACATCTTCAGGGCCTTTTAGAAAAGACAAAGGTGGAGGTCAATCGTACCTCAAGGGGGAAAATGTTCCCTAGATAAGGGGCCATCACAAAGAAGGCTCTTCTTATGTGGTCCCACCAGATGGACATCCTTAACAGATGAGGACTGCAACATACCCTCCCTTCCAGTCTTTTTCAGAATGTTCTTTCATACTGGAGACAAATAAGTATGAGACGTTCTTTTCATTTGCATCTTCATTGTAATTAGGAAGGGGATAGGAAGCTGCTGTCTGTTAAGTTGAACAACTTAACTTACAGGGCTTTGGTGGTGCAGTGGTTAGAATGTAGTATTGTAGGCTAATCCTGCCAACTGCCAGCAGTTCGATTCTAACCGGCTCAAAGTTGACTCAGCTTTCCATTCGTCTGAGGTTGGTCAAATGAAGACCCACATTGTTGGGGGCAATATGCTGACTCTGTAAACTCTGTTGGCGTTCGCGGCGTGGGACTTCCCTCACCCGCTTTCCCCGGCCGCCGGGATGCCGCTGTTTGCATTCTTTTGCCCTCTGAGCATGCCACTGGAAGCGGTATATAAGTCTAAGTGCTATTGCTATTATCCCTAAACTGAGCAAAGGCATGACCAGAATGACCATTTACAATCCACACTTTTTGAACTTATAAAAATACTGCCTGAACAGAATATACAACTGCATCTCCTGACATTGTGCCTCGAGCATCTCTCCTTAAAAGCTTGGTTGGCAGATAAACATTCCACAGCTATTTTAGCTGCCATTCCTAAAATTAAACTAAAAACAACCATTATCTCACCAGCGATGCACAGAGTCAATTTTCTGTCTCCTGCTTGTGTTATTACTTTCAACTCTTTTTGAAAGGGGAACTTGCACTGTCATCTTTCACCATGTATTCTGCCAAAAGGGAGGAACAAAGGGTATGCAATGATATAGAAAATAAGCCGAGTTTTATTCTAGGGGGTTTAATATTTGCTTGCTTACTCGATGGTTTATTTACTACCAAAGAGGCTTTATGAAACATTGCATGGATTCTCACGTTCTTCTCTGCTTTATTTTTTTCTTGCTGGTTTATTTTTTTTTATTTTATTCTTGCTTTTGAAATTTAATAAAATCATATTTTTTTAAAAAATGAAACTTGACTCGGGGATCAGGCAAGGGGGAGATAAAAAAAAAACCCTGACCAGATCTTGAAGAGCACCATACTTAATATGCATATGATCTTGAATAAATTTAGGGCATGTCGTAGAGAACACATTACTTGCTGAAAATGTAACTTCATTAACTGTTTTGCTATAGGTCAATGCTGTTTTTAAGACAAACATAATGCAAATTTGGCATTCTTCTGCACATCAGCATATCATTTTTTTAAAAAAAACAAAAAATGCTAATGTTATTCAGAAGCATGCTTGCAATTTTCCCAAGCTTTTTTCCCCCTGCCAAACAGGTATTTGTTTTTCTACCTTATTCTCTAGGTACTTGCAATGTTCTTTTGAATTTCTCTTGGGAGAGTTTTGAAATATGGGAAGTCGTGGATGGTTCAGAGACTTTTGTACAAAGGAAAACAGGATGTTCACACATTCTTTGTTCACCACACAAGTACAAAAACATCACATTCCACCCATGAGAATGTCTCAAATTTTCATACCCTTTGAAAGCATTTGAAAAGCAAATTCTTTTTCATCAAATGGAATGAGAACTAGTAAAATCAGGAGAATTTTGCTGCATAGATAGATGGAATATTAAAACTCTGCAGTATGATCCACGCAGGGATCTCTAAACTTAGTAACTTTAAGATTTGTGGACTTGATGTGGAGAAGAATGAAACTTTGACTTTGGGATTTACCGATTAGATTGATAGATCTTTATAGAAACGGCTTGTTTATACTATCAGGAAAAAACAAAAAGTTGTGATTTGATGGTAATGCCTTATTTTACTGTAACAGAGAGTCTGAAGTTAACGCTTTCTTTCTTTCTTATCTTTCCTCACTTCTCTTTCCCCTTTCCCTCCCCACTGCTTTCCTATTTATTTTGTATTTTATATTACTTTATAATAAGGTGACCAGACGTCCCGCTTTTGGCGGGACAGACACGCTTTTCAAGCGTGTGTCCCGCGTCCCGCATTCTTTTCAAAAAGTCCCGCTTTTTTGAAAAGAATGCGGAAACAGCGGGACGTCTGGTCACCTTAAAGGGGAAGCAAAAGAGAGGTACCGGAAGCAAGTCGGGCGGAATTTCAGCAAGCCGGCTGCCTGCTGGGGGGAGGGGGAAGGGGGGCTGCTCCTCCTCTCCTTCCCCTGCCCCATCCCAGGCCCCGCCCTCGGAGGCGCCGCTGCTGTTGGGATGCGGGTGGAGGGGTGAGGGACGAGGAGCCATCGCCGGTTTGAGCTCACGAGCGGCCCCTCCGGCGGCGCAAACAGCCCTTTCTTGTCCCCCTCCCCTTCCTTCCCCCCGTCGCCTCGCTGCCGCCGTTGCCCTGGGGCCGGGCGGGCGAACGGGAGACCGCGGCGCTTGGATGCCTGCAGCTCATGACAGGTAAGCTGCCGGCTGCCTCCTTTCCCCGTCTCCCGCCTCCCGTTCGTCGCTTGCCAGCCCGGCCCCAGGGCAGCTCCCGAAGGGGAGGAGGGAGGCGAGGAAAGGCCTCCCGAAGGGGAGGCGGGCTCCCGAAGGGCTGCCGGCTCCCAAAGGGGAGGCGGGAGGCGAGGAAAGGCCTCCCGCCTCCCCCCCCCACCTGGACGCCGACATTGCTGTGTTTTTCCCTCTGCGCGTTCTGCGCATGCGCAGAGGCAAAACAAATGGCGGCGCCCAGGCGGGCCCACCCCCCCCATCCCGCTTTAAAAAAAAATCTGGTCACTTTACTTTATAACCAGGGGTGAAATTCAAAAAATTTCCCTACCAGTTCTGTGGGCGTGGCTTGGTGGGTGTGGCAGAGGAATCCCCATTCCCTCCCCACTCCTGGGGGAAGGGTATTGCAAAATCTCCATTCCCACCCCACTCCTGGGGGAAGGATACTGCAAAATCTCCATTCCCGCCCCACTCTGGGGCCAGCCAGAGGTGGTATTTGCTGGTTCTCCAAACTACTCAAAATTTCCACTACTGGTTCTCCAGAACCTGTCAGAACCTGCTGAATTTCATCCCAGAATTCCCCAGCCAGGGTGTGTGTGTGTGTGTGTGTGTGTGTGTGTGTGTGTGTGTGTGTGTGTGTGTACACAAAAATATTGGGTCCTTGGTGCTTTCTGAGCTTGGTTGTTTTCTTGCAGCTTGTTTATCTTTGTATACTTTCTGAAGACTATTCTAATTGGCAGAGCAGAGAGATTCTTGGACTGAGCTCTTTGTATGGTCTTAAATCATAATAATTACAATTGTTGATAAGCAAGACAAAAAGTCAGGATAGTAGATGTTGCAGTATCTAGAAATAGCAAAATAAAAGAGAAAGAACAGGAGAATACAAAGACCTTTGAGTGCCATCCCAAAATATCTGGAGCACCACTTGAACAGCATCAACATTGACAAAATCACCATCAGTCAATTGCAAAAGGAGCAGCTTACATCCTGTGACCATACCTTTAACATTAACAACAACAGAAGGACCAGAGGTTTCATGATAGCAGTGTTCCAATACTTGAAGGACTGCCACAGAGAGGAGGGGGTCAAGCTATTCTCCAAAGCACCTGAAGGTCAGACAAGGAATAATGGATGGAAACTGATCAAGCAGAGATTCGACTTAGAAACAAGAAGAATTTTTCTGTCAGTGAGACCCATCAACCAATGGAACAGCTCGCCTTCAGAAGTTGTGGGAGCTTCATCACTGGAAGCTTTCAAGAAGAAACTGGTCTGCCATCTATCAGAAATGGTGTAGGGTCTTCTGCTTGGGCAGGGGGTTGGACTAGATGACCTACAAGATCCCTTCCAACTCTGTTATTTTGTTCTGTTCTGTTAAACATTGTTTTATGTATATATATACTCTCTCTCTCTCTCTCTCTCTCTCTCTCTCTCTCTCTCTCTCTCTCTCTCTCTCTCTCTCTCTCTCTCTCTCTCTCTCTCTCTCTCTCTGTGTGTGTGTGTGTGTGTGTGTATACACAGTATATATATATGTGTGTGTGTGTATGTGTGTGTTTTTCAGTCTCCCTTTATTTTCATTTATCAGCAAGGTCCTTGGGAAGAACTTGATAGTTGGAAAACTGCGATAGTCATAAAAATGAGCCAGTTGCCAAGCATCTGAATTTTGATCACATTACCATAGAGATGCTGCAATGGTCATAAGAAAGTGCCAACACAAAAGAGACATTATGCTTTCAGTGGCACATCATTCTTCCAGAGCAGTGTTTCACGCAGAATGTTTCAGTGACCAGCATGAATGAGCAAGTGTGGTTCTGGGCTTTAAAAAGCTTCATATTATTTTTGTATTAATGATTACAATCAAATATTCTTTTCATCACTTAGTCACCAAAAAACATTTATTTAAGTTAGTGATCAAATAGTTCTATGTGTGATGTCTTTTTTGACAAATTTCTTTATTGATAAATATCCATCAATTTATCATTCTGAAGTGTTATTTCCTTGGAAATTTCCCAGCATTTCGCTCTACCTCAGACAACATCTTCTCTTCATACAGAAGGATATTAGCACAGATACACACAGTTCTTTTTGTTCATCATCACAGTTTCCCAAATACTAAAATGGAGCTTCAGGAGAAGCCAAAAGAGTTGCAAAATGTTATGTTTCATTCCCCCCCACACACACACAACTAGTTTGAATAATTATTTACAAATATACACAATTAGAATCAAGTTTATTACAGTCAAGAACCAGAGACCAAATATACAATATTTACAAATATGCAGTAAATCTTAGATTTTAGTGTATATAACAAGACTATTCTGTTATAATAAAGATAAAGGTTTCCCTGTCTGGTCATGTCTGACTCTAGGGCATGGAGCTCATCTCCATTTCTTGGCTGAGGGAGCCAGCCAGAGGTGGGTTCGGACCGGTTCAGACCGGTTTGCCCGAACCAGTAGTGATCCGCTGGTGATGTCACAATGATGTCACGATGATGTCACCGAACCAGATCAGTTGGTGCCGGTCCATGGGTGCCGCCATCTTTTTTTTGAATTTTTCGGGATTTTTTAGGATTTTTAAAAAAAACATTTCTGTGCATGCACAGAAGCTGGGTTTCTGGCACTGTGCATGCGCCGCCATTTTGTTTTTGGCTTTAAAACAAAATTCAGGGTTTTTTGCACTGCGCATGCACGCGCATGCAAAGCGCGTGCACGCCCATGAGGCGTGGCCACACAGCGCAGGAGGAAGCGAACCGGCAGCGAGGTTAAGTTGGAACCCACCCCTGGAGCCAACATTATCTGAAGACATTTCCCGTGGTCATGTGGCCAGCGGGGCTATATGCCAAAGGCTCACGGAATGCTGCCACCTTCCCACCAAAGTGGTACCTATTAATCTACTTGCATTTGCATGCTTTTGAACTGCTAAGTGGGCAGAAGTTTGGGCAAGGAATGGGAGCTCATCCTGTTGCATGATGCTTGGGTCTCATTCAGGCTATCAGCTTTCCAGCTGACAAGCATCTTTAACTGCTGAGCCATCACACACCCCATTTGCAAATTCAGTATCACATTCATATTAACTTTTCCAAGGACATGAGATCAGGAGCTTCCATGGGGTGGGTTCCAAAAGAGTCAAGATGGTAGCTGTTGCCATAAAATTAAGTTCTATCTTTTTTTATGTGCATTGCTGCTGGTATATTGACTTTTTGACCCACCTCACTGTGGGTCACCTGTGTATGAATGATCATAGAAGTGTGATTTCAAACAGTTGCCTCCCAACCCATAAATTACAGCAGAGATTCATGACTCCCATCAACTCACAGGCCATATCAAGTTTTATGGTGCATGACAAGGAGCCATATTCCTTGACAGGGGCAAGGTGCAATTTGAGAAGGAAATTGGCAATTTAAAGAAATGAAGTAAGTTGCTTATAAATCTGAAAAGGTTAGAAACTATTTTGCCCATTAAAATACCCCACAACCACCCCACTCTGGGAAACTCTGCGAACTGTACAAGGGGCGTAGGCTAATTTCATGAATTATCCACATTATACTTTTGCATATTGATCCCATAAATGTACATTTTCCTAGTCTGAAAATATCTACCTGGAGGAAGTTTAAATATGCTACTTTATTATGAGAATGGCATTTTACTGAATTGGTGATGCACATCCCTTGAAACAATTTGTGGTCAGCCTGAAGGCTCATAATTGTGGGCCATGCAATGGGATGTTTCAAACTGGGTTGAAGTTTTAATCCAAATTTCTTTGTTCTCCAAAGAGAGTTGGTGTCAGGCCGGAGCCATCTTTGATTGGAGACTTTGGCCTGCCACACTTGATGCTTTAGAATGTATTCTTGCTGTGGGAACATGGGAGGGGCTGTTGCATGAGGGATGTAGAGATGTAGCCATAACAAATTCCTTCTAGATTCTCAAGGTCGTCCTTTGTTCTACACCTGCCCGGAAGCTGATGGGAGTAATGGACACGTTGGCAAAAGATGACTGGTCAATGTGGTGAACTTGTGGGTGTGGGGGCAAGGGAATGAACTTTAAACTGGGTGGAGAAACCCTCGTAGCTTTAGATTCGGGTTTCTCACAGATGTGCCAACATGGCTCTGTTAATAACTTGGAACTTTGATGAGTACTTTGCCTCGGACTCTGATTTAGTTTTGGATGCTATTTGGAACCCTGACAGTTGGTTTCCCTCACCCATGACAGCCTGTAGTCAATTCAGCTACTTTAGTAATATAGAAAATAGAATTGTTCGATATAAAAACCTTCTGTCGGAATTTGCAAACTGAATTTGTACAAGTCAGACATTAAGAAGTGATGAACAATCCAACCTACTTGCATTCAGTTAGGCTTGCTCTGCCAATAATAGTTTACTTTGGCTGGATTGAGTGAGTGTTTATATATTTATAATGATATTGATTACGCTGAGAGCAAATCACAGATAATGCTCAGCGGATAGCAATATTAGCCAATTTTAGCTGATTTTATAAGCTATGTATGGTCAAATTTTATGGGTAATTTGATGGGAAACCATGAGGAATTCCTATGTCTGTAGCAGCAGTGAAATCTACTTACCTTCTCTACCGGTTCAGAAGCACGTGTGAAACGCTTCATGTGTGCCACCATTGTACATGCTTTATCACCCACTGTGCATGTGCAGAAGACTTTGCGCATGCACAGAGGGTTAAAAAAAGAAAATGGCAACATCCGGGTGGGTGGGCAGCCGCCGCTACTGGTTCTCTGAACCACTGGTAGATGCTGCTACCGGTACGCCCGAACCAGGCCGAACCAGTAGCATTTCACCCCTGGCACTTTAAAAACTTCCTAGAAGAAAGCAATGATGAACAATTTTGCTGCTGTTATAGGAAAAAACTGGAATATTGTTGGTTGGTTTGCAAACCCCTATGCTATACCAGCTGAACAACTGTGCACCACGATAGCTGTTCTGTTATTCTATTTCATTTCCGGAGAAATATAAGAAAATACTGATTGCCAAACACAATGTGAAGAAGAGTACTTGGATTTATTCTGGCTTCTCCAAACCTGTACTCTACAGATCCTGGGACATTTTCAAAATTTTCAGCCTAATCTCAAGGACACCAAGTCATAGTTAAGAGAGGGCTTGTTGGTTGTTATTTCATCTAATCACATCACAGTGCAAGTCAGCAAAATGGAACCCACATACATGGGACAATTGCAACATTTCTACTCAGTATCCTCAAACCCTCAACAGTATTACTTTTTTATTTAAAATTGTTGAAATTTCCTAAGATTGCTAAAGCTCAATTGATCTCAGTATTTGGAATGGAATGGAATGGAATGGAATGGAATAGAATAGAATAGAATAGAATAGAATAGAATAGAATAGAATAGAATAGAATAGAATAGAATAGAATAGAATAGAATAGAATAGAATAGAATAGAATAGAATAGAATAGAATCTGGAAGGAACCTTGGAGCTCTTCTAGTCCAGCCCCCTGCTCAAGCAGGAAAACCTATACCATCTCAGACAAGTGACTGTTCTGTCTTTTCTTAAAAACCTCCAGTGATGGAGTGTCCACAATTTCTGGAGGCAAGCTGTTCCACTGATTAATTGTCCTTAATTCCAGGTTGCTTCTCTCCTTGATTTGTTTCCAACCACACTACATATCAGACATTAACACAATTGAGAATGTCCAGAGATACTTCACAAGAAGAGTATTACATTCCTCTGTTCACAACAGAATACCTTATGAAACCAGACTTGAAATTTTGGGACTTGAAAATTTAGAACTACGCCGCCTTCGATCTGACCTAAGTATAGCTCACAAAATTATCTGCCACAATGTCCTACCTGTTAACGACTACTTCAGCTTCAACAGCAATAATACATGAGCTCACAATAGATACAAACTTAATGTAAACCGCTCCAAACTTGATTGCAAAAAATTCAACTTCAACAACAGAGTGGTCAATGCCTGGAACACTTTACCTGACTCAGTAGTTTCTTCCCCAAACCCCAAAAATTTCAACCTCAGATTATCTACCATCGACCTCACCCCATTCTTAAGAGGTCGGTAAGGGACGTGCATAAGCGCACAATCGTGCCTACCGTTCCTATGCTAATGTACCCATATATTCATACCTCTTTTACTCTTATTCATGCTTGTAATATTACATATATATTCAATCATGTTTTACTGTTTAAACGTTGCTTATAATCATATATGCTTGACAAATAAAACAAATACAAAAAATGCAAATTATTTCTTGTTCTGCCCTCTGGTGCTTTGGAGAATAATTTGACCCCCTATTCTTTGTGACAACCCCTCAAATACTGGACAACTACTATCATGTCATCCCTAATTCTTCTTTACTTTAGACTAGCCAGACCCAAAACCTGCAGCCATTCTTCACATGGTTTAGTCTCTGGGCTCTTCTCTGAACTTTTTCCAAAGTACATGAACTCTGATAAAATCAAGTTGAACATGATGAAACCTCATGAGAATTCCAATAAGAACATATAGCACTTGGCATTCTTCTGCAGGATCTCAGGGATAAGACTACCAAATCTCCAAAGTAATCTGATTAAGCATGCAATCACCAGAAATACATCACAGTGCTTGGTTTAGAAAGGGCTAGAAGGACTCCTTGCCTCTTCTTTACAGCCTGTTGAAAGGGTTCACAGTAAAATGCTAACCTCACACTTACTGTGAGGTGATCTTCACCACCAAATGTAGAATAAATCAAGATTGTAGTAGGTCTTTTTCAAACTAAGATTCTTCCTTTGTTCTAAGTTGTCCGTGGTACAGGAAACAGTCAGAAAAAAAAACCACACTCAAGAGAATAGACTGCCTCACACCAGCACGCTGGATTGACTTCTAATCGTGTGTAAAAATGTTGTAAGTGGCTAAAAGGAAAAATACACTCCAGGCAGGATGTTGAAGCTCTATCAGAAAAACCTTCAAGCTGTTATTTCTTGTGAGCTAATTATTATTAAATTCTTTCAACCAAGTTTAGCAGCAGTAGGGACAAAAACTGCTAATATAGCTGACTGAACAAGAATGTTTGCTTGGTTATCCATGGATCTGAAACTGATGAAAAGTTAAACATATGCAAGAATTAGATTGATAGATGATAAGGAAGGAAGGAAGGAAGGAAGGAAGGAAGGAAGGAAGGAAGGAAGGAAGGAAGGAAGGAAGGAAGGAAGGAAGGAAGGAAGGAAGGAAGGAAGGAAGGAAGGGCAGAAAAGGCAGAAAAGGCAAAAGTGAGGATACTAAGTTTCATAATCAACCAATGGCAATATTCACAAAACCACATATAATTAATTTTGGAAATGTCTGACTTCACATTTTGATAGCCATGCTAACAATGAGAATTACTGTATTTTTCAGATTATAAGACGCACCTTTTTCCCCCCTAAAAAAAAAAGAAAATTTGAGTGCATCTTAAACTCCTAATGTAGTTTTATCGAAGCTTTTTTTTCAGCCCCAACAAGGCGCTAACGATCTTCCCTGCTCTTCCCGGCTTGCAGGCTTTTTCATTGCTACTCCCTTCCAAGAAGGTTTTTTTAAAGCCCTAACCAGGGGATAAAATAATGTGCTGAAGCTGACCAGACTATGGATGCTAGCCAGATGAATACCTGGTAGGCAGATTGTTTTCCCCTATTTTCCTCCCCAAAAACTAAGGTGTGTCTTATACTCCGGTGCGTCTTATACTCTGAAAATTATGGTAAATGACAATATATTATGTCTAAATCTTGGAGAACTGCATCAACTTTGCATTTAGATTTTTTTTCTCATCCTTTTTTTTTAATTTTTGAGCCAAGAAATGTGTGGCATAATTCAGTGTGACAGCAGCAGTTGCAGTATTTTTATTTAATATGTATTATATCTAAACACAGTACAAAGAAGGCAATAATTTTGTAATGGAGGATAAACCAATATAAGTAATAAAACAGCACAACAATTCTTTTAAAGTATTATTTAAATCTCAACACTACCATAACTTTTAAGGAGTATCACGTATTGTCGGTGAAAAAGAAAATTATTCTAGCTTCACAAAAGTCCCGAAGAAAGAAGCATTTTAAGAGTCTTTTTTTAGTTTTTTAGGGTTTTTTTTTAAACCAAAGGATATCAGACTCCAAATATAGTGACTCAACTCTAAACAGCAGAAGCTAGCTGAGTAAAGGCTCTGAAATGTGAGATGGCCACTGTAATGTAAGTCAGAGATGTCAAACTCGCGTTGTCATGGCAGCGTCACGTGACGTATCTGGACTTTTTTCCCCTTCACTAAACCAGGTGGGGGCGGGGCCAGCACATGACGCAACTGGCCTGCGGGCCGCAACTTTGACAGCCCTGAACTAAGTAATCCCCAACTCCACAGATGATCTGAAATTCAAATCACAGATGATTTCAAAAACTTGATGGCAGTTCAGTGTTCCCATGCAGTCGGATCACCTGAGGAATTGGGAGCACTGAGTCGTTCCTCACATTACAATGTGAAAAACTGAAACTTTGCTCTTAGGCTTTGATGACTAGACTAACTTTGTTGTACTAGAAATGACTTGTATCTACTAGAGATGAAAAGCAAAAAGCTGAGGTTGCAACTGTATTTTATATTCTACTTCACCAAAAAGAATCAGAAGTCACTGCTTTTTTTCATTTTCTTTCTACTTTCCCTTCCTTTTCCCTTTCCCCTTTCCATTCTGATCTTTATTTCCATTTGTATGACATGCAGGGGTGGGTTCCTCCCGGTTCGGACTGGATTGCCCGAACCAGTAGCGACCTGCTGGTGACATCACTGTCGGTGCCGTTCCGTGTGCACCGCCATCTTTTTCCCCCTTACGCGGCTTGAAAAAGAGTCCGCCCGCCCGCAGGTGAATACCGACCTTTCTTTCTTTGCCCGAAGCACAGCTGATGAGCTCCTCAGCTGTGTTTTGGGCTAATTTCTTCTTCTGAGCATGCGCAGAAGTGAAATCGTATGAGGGGACGCGCGCACGCGCACGAGCAGAGTGACCGTGCGCGTGCGAAATGTTGCGATGCCAACCGGTGGCGAAGGTAAGTGGAACCCATCTCTGATAACATGTTACAATAAACTCTAATCAAAACTTTTTTTAAAGGAAGAATTCCCAATGGAACATCCATTTTTATCTAGTTTAATGAGGAGATTCGGCAGCGATGAATCCTTTACATAGAGAAAGCCAATCTTTATATATATATATATATATATATATATATATATATATATATATATATATATATATATATATATATATATATATATATATATATATATATATATATATATATATATATATTGTTTTTTGTTTTTTGTTTTGTTTTTTCTTTTTTCCATTTCAAAATAAATCTGTTTATCGAAAGTTACTTTTATGTAGAGACAATATAAAGAATAAAGAGGATTTTTTCCCATAATTTATGGAATGATTGGGGAGATACTCAATTTCAAATATTTTTTAAAAACAAACTTTTTAATGTACCAGTAAGGACACCTAACAAATGTTTTTATTGCTATTGTACTGTACTTTTAATTTCCAGCTTACAAGATGGAAAATATTCACATATGTTAAAAAGTCATCTTACCACGTTTTCTTGATTGTTCATTTGTGTGCAGCATGTAGGCATACTATGATATATATTCTACTCAAGACTATACATAAAAAGTAACATTTTGTTTAGAAAGCCAATCTTAAGGACATGTGAGCATACTTCATGAGAGAGCACTCTATAACCTTTACTCCAAAATATCACTCACTGACATTAGGCAGGTCAAATTTCCCCTTTGCTGGAGTATACAAGCCATGAAGCATTGCATTCATACAGTTGTCTGCAAAATCCATTTCTGCACAAAAGTAGCAGTTATATTTGTAGACAACAAAATTATTAAATAAAATCCTGGATATCCTGTAAAAAGGAGAGGGGGGGAAGTGTACCTGGATAAATCTTTGTATCCCTTCTGCTCATTTTGCTGTAACATTCCCTTTTGTGACTTTGTGATTTGTAGCACATCTGCTCTAGGATGAATTATAGCAACTTAATGGATTGATTTTCTGAAGTGTTCAGCATCCACAAATCTGAATGATTTGTGAGCAATGTGAGCATGGAGTGTAAAAGAAAGGAAGAGGATGTAAGCAAACCATTCACGACAGATAAAGTGTGAGCCAATATTTTGGAATAATGCAGAAAAAAGTACATCACAAATCAAAGTTGCCTATTTAATCCTCTTTATATTTACAGCCTGAGAATCTTGGCAAATTGTGAGCACTTTCAACAGTTCTAAGAATTATTAAGAGCTCTCTCCATTCCCTGAGCTGCTATGCCAGTAAATGATGCTTTCAAAGGGAATATTAAGATTAGTGCATCAGTATGGCACAATTTAATATACTGTGTTTGCAAATAAAACCTACCTGGGATTGGGGAACGCATTACTGACATTGCATTGTCAATAAGAAGACTACTCAGGGTGATGTGGTTAAAAAAATAGCAGAAGTAACGAAGATGAAAAAGGCAATGGAAAACTAAAATTTGAAAATAACAAGAAAAAGAGAGGAGAGCCAGTTTGGTCTAGGGCAGGGGTCAGCAACTCGTGGCTCTGGAGCCGCATGTGGCTCTTTCATCCCTGTGCTGCGGCTCCCTGTCACTCAAAATATGTGTCACAACTGCCAATGTGCGACACCTGCCGGCACGCAATTTATTGAGCTTTTCGACTCACGGTAGGCCAACCATGAATAAATCCAAGAAAACAAAAGTTTCAGAAGAAAACAGAATTTTTAATTCAACTATATATGCTAATTTTGTGGCCGCTCAGGAAATAGTCAGGCACGGGAAGGGTTTTGTTGCTTCCAATATTTTCTTTTCTGTGGGAAATGGGTCCAAATGGTTCTCTGAGTGTTTAAGGTTGCCGACCCCTGGTCTAGGGATTAAGGCACCAAGCTAGAAACCAGGAGATTGTGAATTCTGGTCCCACCTTAAGCATGAAGAATGGTTGCAGGAATTAGTTTGTTAAAGGAGCCCAGAAACAAAAAAATCTGCAATATACGCAATTTGAAATATCACAGCATTATAGGAGAAAATTATAGTCTGAAAGCTTGAAAGACTAAACCTCTGGTCTGGGGACCACCCAAGATTGGATCCTCCATCCCTTGTTGATCTTCATAAAAAGGTTTTTTAAAAAGTCCATGCAGATTTAACTCCACTAGATGTTGCCAACTATAGGGAGTTGTGCTCCTCTCCATTTCAAGGCCATTGAGCCAGCACTGTCCAAAGACATTTCTGCGGTCATGTAGCCAAGCATGATTTGATGGAGCACTTCCCACTGAAGTGGTATCTACTTATCTACTTGCATTTGCATGCTTTTGAACTGCTAGGATGGCAGGAGCTGGGTGAAGACAGGAGCTCAGCCAGTCATGTGGTGCTTGGGTCTTGAACCTGGGCTACCAGCTTTCCAGCCAACAAGCCCTCTCTTAACTGCTCAGCCACTGCTGAAAGATACACAGTATGAGCAAACAAGGGACAAAACTGGGCACGTTGCTCCAGCAACACTCAAGTCCTCAGGGCAGGAGTAAGTAGGAAACACCAGTGAAGCCCTTCATGGGAGGTGAGGTTGCCTGGCATTGTGCCCATCTCCTCTCTGCTCTACATGTCCTTGGATCAGAAGGAGGTGTGGACTCCACCTTCTCCTCATTGCTAACAGAAGGCGGCTGCTCTTGGACCTTGCTTGGAGCCTCCTGGCCAACTTGCTGCAGCCTCAGCCTGTCATAGGTCTGATCAACCCAGCTGAGGCTGCTCCGTCAGATTAGCACTCTTCAAACCCCAATTGTGACCAACACTCAGCTGCATGCTTTCCTGTGCTGACTCAGACTCACTCTTCTCCTCTGAACTCTCATCCGGAGAAAGGTGCTGGGGGGCAGACACTTAGTTTGAAAAAAATTAACAAACATTAAAGCAAAATTCATAGACCTTTCCTCTGTTGCAGGGGAGGGTTCCGGTTACGTTCGCTACCGGTGCGCATCGCGAGCATGTGCGGAAGTGAAATCGCATCCCACCGTGCGATTTCATTTCCATGTATGCTCAGGATGACATTATAAGCCGAAACACAGCTGAGGAGCTTCTCAGCTGTGCTTCAGAGGAAGAATAAAGGTTAGTATTCACACAAAGGTGGGTGGGAAGGCTTTTTCCTGACAGCTCAGGACGTCAAGAAGCGCCAAAAAATGACATCATCGCCGGGCTCCTACCAGAGCTGCACTCCACACTACACCGGTAGGAACCCACCATTGTTGCCAAGCAAGTTGAATTTTAGCAAGGCTCTTGACAGCTACATCTGCAACATCATTCATATTTTCTGCTTATTGACAGTCTGTGCAGTAAATACAAACTACCTTTGAAACCATACAAGAAAATATAGCATAACAAATATACAGAGTTTTGTATGGTTTTTTTTTTTTTTGAAATATAGGGTTATTGTATTTGGCACTCAGATCAGTAAGAGAAAAATCTCTCTGCCTTGGTTGAGCATAGGAAGAAGCATTTAAGGATATCAGTTCAGAACGCCTGAACTCTCACTTCAAACACAAAACCTTATAAAGCAAATAGGAAGCTAAACTGGAAGCATCAGATTTGTAAAAAGAGCTTGGGCGGGTTGTGCATGAAGTTGTATTCATTCCAGGATTTTCAGTCTCTGATCATTTCTGGAAAAGTTGGCAGCAAAATGTTACATCCACCTGTTGTGCATAAATTGGTGAGTTAGTAGGATGTACATCACATGACTGATAGAATGAGGCGGAAGCTACTAAAAACCAGTGTATGTATATGATGTGCTAATGTTAATTTATAGTTACTAGGTAGAAGCTTTTTAAGGAATTGTGTCTTTGTGAAATTCTGTGTGTAAGATGACTTGATCCATTACTGTTGATCCCATATCCACTGGATGGTCTCTTTATACAAATGTTGCAATGACATTCCCAAAAGTTATAAAGGACAATTCTATTATTTATTTTGAAGTATTCTGATCTCAGAATTACCAAGATATCTAATGCTATACTAGTGATAGACTAGCATAGTGGGTGTCATGCCCCTGTCGGAGTCTGAATCTGCGGGGGAAGATGAGCTGGAACAAGAGCCAATCAGAGATTGGGAGGGCAGCTCCGTTGGCCTTGGAGGAAATTTGGGAAGGGCAGAGTCAGGCAAGGCAAGGCTTTTCTGAATTAGTAAGGCCTGCAGACAGGGAGGAGCAGGAGAGACAGAGCTCAGGAGAAGAGCAAGGACTACCCCTCTTGATCCGAGAACAAGGAGGGAAGAGAGAAGACGAGATCAACACAGATTGAGCCTGCTAAAGGGAGGAGAGTGCACCGCCCCCTTTCACAAGGCACAACTGGGGACTGAGATGTAAGGAGGTGCTGGTGGGAGAGGCATTTGTCGGGAACAAGCATTGAATCTGTGGAGCCTCGTGTGCACTTGCCAATACTTGGAGATTGCTGTACTCTGTCTTATGGGGCTTGCCTGGTTTGCCTGCATTGCTGAACTTCTTGCTCTGGTTACTGTCTGGCTAACCTGGCTTATGGACTGCTGGCCATGGTTGCTGTGTGGCTAACCTTGCTTACTGGACTACTCACAGCCAGAGGCTTCTGAAGGTGTGTGTGAGAACTTTGCTCCAGGACTTGTAGTGAATGTGGGGATGTTTGGGGGCACAGTTGGAGCAATAAAGGGGAGTTAGACCTGTTCTCTGGTTGTGTTGCTTTCATGTCACGCCCTGGGTCATCACACTGGGTATGAAGAATGAAATTCATTATAGAGAAAAGCAAGGTTTTAACTCTTAGGGAAGAAAAACCAAATGTACAGATACAGATTAAGTGAAACATGGCTCAATAGCAGTAATTACGAGAGGGATCTTGGAGTTCTAGTAGATAATCACTTAAATATAAGCCAGCAGTATGTTGTAGCTGCCAAAAAAAGCCAATGCAATCCTAGGCTGCATCAACAGAGGCATAGAATCAAGATCATGTAAGTGTTAGAATCACTTTATACTACACTGGTAAGAACATATTTGGAATATTGCATTTTTTAAAAATACAGTAGATGTTGAGACTTTGGAAAGAGCACAAAGAAGAGCAATTAATACAATTAAGGGGTTGGAGGCTAAAACATATGATGAACAATTGCAGGAATTGGGTATGTCTAGTCTAATAAAAAGGACTAGGGGTAACATGATAGCAGTGTTCCAATATTTGAGGGGCTGCCACAGGGAAGACTAGGTCAGCTTATTTTCCAAAGCATCAGGAGGCAAAACAAGAAACAATGAATGGAAATTAACCAAGGAGAGAAACAACCTAGAACTAACGAGAAATTTTCTGACAGTGAGAACAATTAACCAATGGAATGGCTTGCTTCAGGGGTTGTGGTTGCTCCATCACTGGAGGCTTTTAAGGAGACTGGACATCCATTTCTGTGAAATGGTATAGGATCTTGAGCAGGAGGTTGGACTAGAAAACCTCCAAGGTCCCTTCCAATTGTGATTATGATTATGGTGATGGTGTGATGCATCTTTCTAAGCACTTGGGCTGTTCTGACTTTTTGCCATGGTCAATAAATGGGTACACTTTGGAAGTTCGAGATCAACAAGCCATTGTCCCAAATCTTGTCATCATCAGAGTTTGCTATCAGATATCAAAGTTTTCTAGCATTAGAATGATCCACCCTTGGAATCTGGTGATGAAGTAGAAGCAGAGGTGGGTTCCTGCTGGTGCGGTTAATAGCTGTTGTTCAGCGCAGAGCCGAAGACGCTGCTGCCATTCGCGGCATGGGGGCTTTCCCCAGGCGCTGCCGCCGCCCACATGGACGCCGCCAATTGCGTTCTTTTGCCCTCTGCGCATGCGCAAAGCATTCTGCATGTGCAGAGGGCAAAAGAATGCAATTGGTGGCGTCCATGTGGGCGGGGAAAGCACCTGGGGAAAGCTCCCACGCCGCGAACAGCAGCAGAGTCTTCGGCTCTGCGCCGAACAACAGCTATTAACCGCACCGGCAAAAACAGGCAGGAACCCACCTCTGAGTAGAAGTAAGAATGTGTCAGATTTTCTCCTCCAAGTTTAGTTTCATCTGCAACCTTGAAGAAAGTAACCCAATTCTTCCTGGCAAATAGTAAGTCACGTTTTGCACTAACCTCACAGTGCAATGCTGTGATGGTTTATTCAGACAGAAGAAAGTCTCTTTGAGTTAAGTGTGATACTCTCAGACCTAATATTTCTCATGTTCCACTCTTCCAAATATCAATATTATTTCCAAAAGAAAAAATGAAACTGGGAGACCGAGTTAATTTCTTCTGTAAGACTTACTTCTTCTGTCCAAAACAAATAAACCAATTGTGTTATACACTGAAATAAGTTCTCTGAAATAAGCTAAAAGTCAAATCTCCAGAAACTGCCTTGAAGCAGATTTATCTAACTCAAAAAGCATGTAAAGCTAAGAAACTCTAAGAGGTAAATAGTGAACAAACAAGATATAACCAGCATTTAAATGGATCTCATTACAATTATTTATTCCTATGTTTCAGTGGTTATTGGCTTCAACCTCAATGGTACCCAAGTGGATTTACCTCTTCAGTTACTACTAATGCAAGATGGTAATTACTTCTAGTTTACTGAGTGGTTGTGTCCCAAAGTGCATGATTAACATCTGCACCAAGATCCACTTAATAGAGCTACTATATCTGTATCTAACTATAAGTAAACAATTGACTGCTAAACTGCAATAAAGAATATCTATGGAGATTCTCAGTCATCCAGGTCATAATTTGAAAGAGGGGTCAAAAAGGCCATCTATGTCAACATTGAACAGCCCACTCTCAACAGAGGGAGGGACACAACATCATCTATCTCCAATATACCAGAGGTGGGTTCCTGCCAGAGCTGTCCAGTACATAGCTCCAGTAGGGAGTGGCCGATTGCGCAATTTGCGCAAAACCACTCCAAAGCCCTCTTCGCCGGTCCGTCGTGTGCATCGCCATCTTTTCCTGAGAATTTTTGCGCGATTTTGCTTCTGCGCATGCATGGAAGCAAAATCTCGCTGAAATCTCACCCGTGCGCGCGTCTCCTCGCAAGATTTTGGCGAGATTTTGCTTCTGCGTATGCGTAGAAAAAAAATTGCAGCAAAATCTCTCTCGCGCGCACGTTCCCTCATGAGATTTTGGTGCGATTTTGCTTCCGCGCATGTGCAGAAGCAAAATCACATGAGGGTGATGCGCACATAGCGAGCGCGTGCGTGCCCGAAAAGTGGAGATGCATGCGCAGCGCACCGGCATGGGTAAGTGAGCAACCCGCCCCTGCAATATACAACACAGTGCTTTCAGCAGTTCCAAGAAGGCTCCACAACGATTTGCACTATTCAGGTGACCCTGAAGACGGGGACCCTGTGGCCTCAACAACTCTCTTAAACAGGCCTGTCAAACTGGTGGGCTACGAGCCGGATGTGTCACGTGCAGGCCATGCCCTCCCCAGCTCTGCAAAGGCAAAAAACATCACGATACATCACATGACATGATCAAGTTTGACAGCCATGCTCTAAAAGAATGCAAATGACCAGCTGTCTGCAAGGAGCATAAATCCTTCCATTCCCCACCATCCAGCCAGAGCTGAAGAAGCTTCTTGGGTGAGAAGTTAAACGTCTTCAAAGAAAAACCAGAAAGTCCGGTTGCCTTTAGAAAAAGCACCTTTGGGGCAGTAAAGAATACATAACCTCTGCATAACCTCCTTGCTTCCATCTTGTGGTCATTGGGATTTTTGCAGCTCAGATATAACTTAAGAAAGATTATGGGATTGCCACCGTATAAGCCTTTTTAAAAAGTCAATCAGTTGTAGAAAATGCTCCTGCATATTACTAATTTATTAAAATAGAATTTGATTTTGAAAATGCTTTCAAAGAAGGATAGTAGCGAAATTCTCATGGCCAGTCTGATGTGCTTGCAATTGTTCAATTATAAGTAGTATACATGAATGTTGACTGTTGTTACTATTATATAGTCATTGTTAATGTTACCCGCCTTTCAGCTAGAATTTTAAGACAGCTCATAGGGTACTCTCTTTTCTAATTTCCCACAAAAATAATCTCATGAGGCAGGTTGAGCTGAGTGATATAAATGTCCCAAAGTCAGTGAGTTTCTAGGAATTAGAGTGGGCCTAAATCTAGTTAAAAAAAAAAACCTTAACCAATAAACGTGTTGCCTTTCCTTTTGTCAACCCTGGAGCCATCTTGGAACATCTTCAGGGTTGCCACAGCGAGGCTAGATAGAGCTGTGGGAAAGGGAGGGGAGAGTAGAGATAGTTGGGGAAATACGTAAGCAAAATAACATTCTTTCTTCTGGGAGCCAAGGACCCAGAGGTGGGTTCCTGCCGGAGCTGCCCAATATGCCACTCTAGTAGGGAGCGGCGGATTTCGCAACCGCTCCGGAGCCCTCTCTGCCGGTCCACCCGGCGCATCGCCATTTTTGGAGGGGTGATTTTTGGTGATTTTTGTGCATGCGCGGAAGCAAAATCATGCCGAAATCTCTCTCTCGTGTGCGTCCCCTCGCAAGATTTTGGCGCGATTTTGCTTCCGCGCATGCGCAGAAGCAAAATCGCGGGTGGGGGGTGCGCGTGCATAGCGAGCGTGCACACCCACAAAGCGTGGAGATGTGCACGCATGGCTCCGGCAGTGAGGTAAGTGAGCAACCCGCCCCTGCAAGGACCTCACCGGCACCTGGCGGGGCATGAATGGGAGTTATCCAGGTTTGGGACTGGACTGATTGGGGCATGTGATGGCTGTGTGTAGTGGGAGGAAGAACTTTGGATTTTGATTTGGGTGGGGAAAACCCAGGGAGCTTCAGGTTTTCACCAGCTGTGCCAATATGACATGCCTAATGAACCTATACTTTGAGGAAGCCTCTGGCCTTGGAGTTTTGATTTCATGTGGGCTGTTACTTGGAACCCTGACACCTTTATTGTGCAGTCCTGTCTTCGGGACTAGGATTTTTTGTTGTATTATAAGAAAGTTCTTATTTTTCTAATTATAATGCTCAATAAAATTACCATAAAATAATTTGGCAAAGCAACATCATTAATATTAACCAGCTTTTTAAGCCAGAAAATGAAGCCAACAGCATGTAAGTAAACCATGTGAAAAAATGTTAATAAGTATTGTATTTCAGATCCAAGGTGATGCAAGGAAAAAACATTCATGCCAAGTGAGTGACTCACATACATAAAAAATACCTCCCACTTTGTTATTAAGACAGTTTAGTCCATTAAATACACTTTCTGCATTTAATCTATCACTTACTGGCATTTTGATCAGATTCTGATATAGTTTCAGTATTAACTCTATCTGTGCTCTAATAAAGTATAAGTGATAAATTAAATGCACCAAGTGTATTCTATCTTTAATCCAAAGCATAGACTAATTTGTTATGGAAATATGCACCAAAAATGTTTATGAAAGTAGTCTTAATTGTGTAATGTGGAAAATCCAAATGAAGTATCCAAAATGCCATTGCCGCGGAGATTTACTGGTAGTCCTCAACTTACAACCATTCATTTAGTGACCATTCAAAGTGACAACAGCACTGAAAATAGAGACTTACAACCGGTCCTCTCACTTACGATCATTGCAGCATCCATTCAGTCAGATGATCAAAATTTGGGCACTTGGCAAGCAAAGTCAATGAGTGAAGTTGGATTCATTTAATGACTTCCTGATTTCTGTGCAAATGCAGTGTTTCACTTAACAACTGTGGCAGAAAGGTTGAAAAATTATGCATGTCTCATTTAACAACTGCCTTGCTTAACAATGGAAATTCCGATCCCAATTGTAATCAGACGTCAAAATGCCTTCAATTCCTCACAGATCTCATATTCATTCCTCAAATATTGTGATGGGCTGCTTTATTTGTAAAAAAAAATATCAGCCAAAAAGTAAAAGAAGAGTAAAAATAGTAATAGTAAAAATATCTATTTCAAAAAGAGAAGGCTGGGTTGATCCTGGGATCCTGCATACATTTCCCAGCTTACCTTCTAGCGAATGGGAATCTGTGGCATAAATTCATAGAGATGGCCATTTTGTGAATAAGCAAGATCCCTTTGGCAATCATTTTCTTTCAGTCCCCACACGGTGCTGTATCCAAGACTAAAGATCTTGAGATAAGTTTATCCTGGCAACCATTTGATGAACGTGGCAGCCATTTTCTTGCTACACGCACATTCTCAAGATTCCAGACATGTCCATCACTCTCCACTCCCAAAATTGAAAGCCGCTGCCATAGTCTATTTGAGTTACTTTTATTACAGGTATTCATGCTGCTCATGGATTTATTCCCCTAGGCAGAAAAAAATAATTTCCATATGTTTATAGAGGCATATGTCTGGATCAAGCCTGATAACCAGGAAACTAGGCTGCAAGCGAACAATAGTTCTAAGAGGCTTTAGCATGGTACGATAGAAGCATCCTTGCACAGTTGCCTTTTCTATCCATTGCCATCTTGAATAATTTTCTAGTTTTCTGGAGCAGTAGCAAAACCAATGGAACCTGCACAGCTCACAAATGTGTAATGACAATCCACTATGAAGGTAAGGATGCTTGTTCAACTGGCACATTGCTGTCTCTTTTCAACTATTGAGAAACAATGTAAGCTTCATCAATGGCTTAAAAGTGACAAACAACCTTATTATGTAGTTGATTCCCATGCCAGGAAGGAAGACACACACACATATATATATAGGATTTTTTGCTGATAAATGAAAATAAAGGGAGACTATTATAGATCTATTTCGAGCTTATTTTGCTCTCGTCAGATAGCCATACCCCTTACTGGGATTTGAACCCGGGCCGGCTGCCTTGCAGGGCAGCAACTTAACCACTAGGCCATAGGCTCTGTTCCCAATCAGCTCTTTCACCAGGAAAGGGTTATATATGTTTTTCTGTCGTGTTACCCTGGTGTACCCAAATATTGGAGAGAAAGCATCACAGCTTCCTTTTTGCCTTTCAGCCCCTCACTGGGAATATATATACATTATGTTTCTGAGAGTGAGAATTCTTGCTTTGTGCAAAATAAAGGCAAGATAAAAATCAAATATATAAATTTCACCTCTCTCTACTTGCCTGCTACTTCCTCAATATATGAGACTGTATGCAGAGGTGGACTGCTGCCGGTTCGAACTGGTTCGGGTGAAACGGTAGTTCCGACCACCGGCTGAGCCTGCCCACCCGCCCCGGCGCTAGCCTGTCCTATTTAAACTCACTCTCTGGCTTTGTTCCCTGCCCACGAAGCCCAGCTGATTGCCGCATCTCACCTGCTCTACTCACCACGGCTGCCTGAGAAGATTTGCTGTGTGTTTGAAGCCGCGCGAAAGCGAGGAAGTTCGTGCTCACATTTCCGGCGAACTGGTTGTTAACGTATGTGCAGCACACCTCTGATTGTATGTATGTGTTTGGCAGGGAGGGAGGGAGGGAGGGAGGGAGGGAGGGAGGGAGGAAGGAAGGAAGGAAGGAAGGAAGGAAGGATAGGAGAACCAATGTACAGTTTTTGTTCTGCTTTATACACACTACTTTATTTTAAACTTGACAATCTGCTGAGAACTGATTGCAAGAAATTGTGCATTTGGGGTAGGCTTTCAAGAGCTAAATAATTCAGCAGTTTTATTTTGTGACTAAATAACTGAATTATTTAAAAGTAATCCTATCATTACATTTTGTCTCCCATTCATTTTTTGTTGGAAGTGAGAATTCAGTGGCCCTAAATCTTCACCTCATTACTTACTGATCACAAGGGGACAGTGTAATATAAATAGCTAAGGATCTACTGGGTGTCCCATCTTTATTATGATTCTATCTTCACTCATAAAGATACCCTATAACCGTGATGGCGAACCTATGGCACATGTGCCACAAGTGGCACGCAGAGCCATATCGGTGGGCATGCGAGCTTAGGGCCGGCATGCATGTGCGCACCGGCCAGCTGATTTTCAGGCCTTCTGTGCCGACTGGGAGTCGGGAAACAGCCTGTTTTCAGCCTCTGGAGGGGGTGGGGAAGGCCCATTTTTTGCTCTCCCCAAGCTTCAGAGCCTTTCTAGGAGCCTGGGGAGGGTGAAAATGGCCTTCCCCGCCCCCCCAGGTCCTCCGGAGGCTAGAAAAGTTCCGTTTGCTGACTTCTGGTTCAACCAGAAGTTCCATTTTTTTGCTCTCCTCAGGCTTCAGAGCCTTTCTAGGAGCCTGGGGAGAGCAAAAAAACGGAACTTCTGGTTCAACCGGAAGTCGGCAAATGGAACATTTCCAGCCTCCGGAGGACCTCCAGGGGGTGGGGAAGGCCATTTTCTCCCTCCCCAGGCTCCTAGAAAGGCTCTGGAGCTTGGGGAGAGCAAAAAAATGGGTCTTCCGGTTCAACCGGAACTTGGCAAATGGGCCATTTTCTGCCTCTAGAGGTCCTCCGGGGGGATGGGGAAGGCCGTTTTCACCCTCCCCAGGCTCCTAAAAAGGCTCTGAAGCCTGGGGAGAGCGAAAAACGGGCGTGCCATCCCACTCTCAGAAACACTCATGCATACAAAGAAACTTTCACCAGGGTCCAACGGGGTTATGGGTCCAAGGTCTGAATTGAATGTGCAAAGAGGTTCCATAAGAAAGGGAGTGGGGAATTGAATCTCCTGGGGAATTAGAAAAGCAGACAACCTGCAAACACAGAGTCAGGAAAGTTACACCTTATGGAGAAGCTAGCAAGACAAGAATTTTCAGTTTGGTAGTTCAAAACGAAAATACTTCTGAAATCTCAATTAATAACATTTCTACTGGACAAAGAAAAAGTCATAAGGGCAGGACAAGATCAAAGAGACTGGAATCCTACAAAGGACAGAGCAACTGGGATGATCTGGCCAGGAGTGAGTGACTCCATTCTTGGGCATGTCAAGAATTTAAATTAGGTGAAAGATCTTTTGAAAACCTTCTCAGACTTACACCAAAAAAGGTATCGAGACTTCCCAAAAAAACCCAAAAACATATTTGCAAAAAGTTGTGTTACAAGCATCTTGAGTTTGTGAGCTGGGAAGGGAGGGGCACACATAAACCATCAAAAGACAAGCATTGCTTAGTTTGATGAAAAGGAAAAGGAGAATGACCACAAGGTGCTAGATTTTGTCCCCCACATCTAGACAAATGGCAAATAAAGTGCACAACTTAAGCCAGAGGGGGAAAAGAGAGACCATAGCCCAGCGGTGAAATCTATTTACCTTCCCTACCAGTTCGGAAGTGCTCAGTTTGCGCGTGCATGCTTGCTTTGCATGCATGCATTTTTTTCACACTCTGCGCATGTGCAGATGGCTTTGTGCATGCACAGAGGGTTAAAAAAAAGAAAATAGGGTTGTCCGGGTGGGTGGGTAGAGCCTCACGCTGCTGCCACTACCGGTTCTCTTAACCACTGGCAGCCGCCGCTACCGGTAAGCCTGAACCGGGCCGAACCGGTAGCATTTCACCCCTGCCATAGCCCAAATGCTCCAAGAAGCTCAGCAAAGTGGGCTGTCGTACATTGCCAGGAGAGAGTAAGTGGAAGAATTTCACATATGGAAATAGATTTTAAAAAAGTTTTCATCTACTAAAGAAGAAAAATGGAGAAATGCTGCAGAAGAGAAGATTGAAGAAGCACTCCGTGCAAATGATACTGGGAAATTTGCCAAGTTACTTACGAGAAATACAAACATGAGGCGCAAATTAGTTTTCAAGACCAATTACAAGCAGAAGACAATGTTGAATGGCATAAAGCAAGGCTGATGACTAAGGAATATGCAGGTAGTTATTGTGAGGACGATGATGAAACATTTTCCCCAGCAATCGGGCACGTCAAACATATTTCTATTAAGTTTCTCCTTTCTGATTTTTTTTTCAGTAAGAAGAAAGGATAATTTTATCTCCAATGGAAAAATCCCTGGAGTGACTTATTTAAAAACAATTACTGCCAACCTGCCTTCCATTGAGGACCTGTATACTGCACCAGTCAAAAAGAGGGCGGTTAAAATATTTACTGACCCCTCGCATCCTGGACATAAATTGTTTCAACTCCTACCCTCAAAACGATGCTATAGAGCACTGCACACCAAGACAACTAGACACAAGAACAGTTTTTAGCATCACTCTGCTAAACAAATAATTCACTCACCACTGTCAAACTATCCACTAAGGCTGCATTACTATTACTATTAGTTTTCTCATAATTCCTATCACCCATCTCCTCCCACTTATGACTGTATGACTGTAACTTGTTGCTTGTATCCTTACGATTTATATTAATATTGATTGTTTCCTGATTGCTTATTTGTACCCTATGACAATCATTAAGTGTTGTACCTCATGATTCTTGACAAATGTATCTTTTCTTTTATGTACACTGAGAGCATATGCACCAAAGACAAATTCCTTGTGTGTCCAATCACACTTGGCCAATAAATAATTCTAATCTATTCTATTCTATTCTATTCTATTCTATTCTATTCTATTCTATTCTTCTATTCTATTCTATTCTATTCTATTCTTTTATTTTATTTTATTTGTTTTGTCAAGCG